>SKCR01042285.1:0-58190 GCA_019454045.1 Zanthoxylum bungeanum
CGTCGAGTGATTCACAATTTGCATACACAATTTCAAAAAGAAGACAACAAAATAGTCTCAGGAATCTGACTTTAAAATGTTGGGATTCTAATTAGTCCCAAGATCGATTTCAAGCAAGAAATATGTGCGAATACAACAAAGAAGCATGGCAGAATCATACTTATATTGAACGGATTTGGCGATGCGTTGAACACAAAAAAATCTTCAAGATTTCCTCCAAGGTGGCTGCATTTTGTGCTCCACAAATTCGGCCATGGTTGTCCATTGATGCTCCAAGCTCCAAGCTTTGCAAATGATGATTCCATGCTCATAAGTTAGTTTCCCTATCACCTTGGATGACCCTTCATGTGCTAGCATTGGTAAAATTTGCCACAAATCTTCCTAGTTTCTTCATGGTGTGCTCGGCATTTTGAAGAAATTTTGGGAGAGAAGCACTTGGCCCTTGGCCGAAAGTGTGTGTGTAGAAGAGAGAGATGATGAGTTGTGTTTTGATTTGTTTCTTAAACTAATACAAAAACAATTGATTTCCAAAATCTTGTACATGGCTTTCAAAAAGTCAAAAGAATTTGGAGCCAAAAATGGCAATAAATGACATCAACCACTACCATCACTATTCACATCAAAAGTGACTAGACATCACATCACTCAAAATGACTAGACATCACATCAATCAAAGTGACTAATGATTTGACGCTTGATGCGACTTATGGGCCGCACTTGAATTCGAAATACGAGTGGGCCCGCAAACACTCCCGGTCTCGGGTTCGCTAATTCCGAATTAACGAATTTTCCATTGCGACGTAATTAAATCCAATTCAATTAAATAATTTTGCCTAGCAAAATTACTATTCACGTCGCTAACGAATTAATTCTAAATTAACTCGTTTGCCCGAATTAAAATCCATTTTAATTCTGCGTCGAAATCTAATTTCGTATAATATATCAAATATATTATTTTATCGATTAATTCCAAATTAATCGTTCTCTCTCTTTAAATGATATTTTATCCCAGATAAAATACCTCCGTAATTAATCCCAGATTAAATTTCTCTCTTATAATTAATCCTAGATTAATAAAGTGTGAGTCATACGCATCGGTGAATCTTCGGGAAGCGACCCATGAGATCCCCGGATATGTTGGCAGAAAATCCGGTCGTCGGACTATCCGAACACGTACGTACCTAGTACTACGTTTTTACCGATTTACAAGACATGGTTGGCTTCTAGCAAAGCACCGTGCCTACCCAATTCTCCAGAAATATTCTTAGTGGAATATGTGATCTATATCAGGCGTAGTATACGTAGTATTGCGTATTTCGATACAACATTGGATGTCACGTGCTAGGCCTAGGGCTGGAATTGTGTCTGCCCCGTACGAAGCACATATCAGATCTCTGGTAACTAGTCTCTATAATTGGATAATCATGACCTAATCATATTATCTTGATGACTGCAGTACATAAGAGCACCAGTTCTGTATCCTATGTGACCATCATCTCCACTATGACTGGAGTGATACTTCCGTCTTGACATCACACCCAATACACTACGATTCTCAATATACCCAGAAGAGGCGTACACAGAACCGGTTAAAGCCCTGGACGACCAAAACCAAAGTATATTGATTGTCGCACGTATTAGCGGTGCATGTATCAGGTTAAGACCAAATACACCTACCCTGATTCGGACTTCCATAGACACATAGTCATACTACCAATGGAATTCTGAGGGGTCTACCCAGAGCGAAGCTGTTCCCGTACCATCGGTAAACACAACCTCCTATTACACTTGCATGAGTATCCAATACCCAAATATATGAGAACTATGCCGTTATGCTCCCACAACACGCACAAGTGTAATACTAGTCTTTTACGCATTATCGATGTCCAATCTCGATAATAATCTGACTAGGGATATTTAATGATTAAACCTTCGTGGATTGACACTCTCTCATATCATCTCAATCCGGAACTAATCACAAGGACCTTTTATCATTTATACATCTAGGTAATCCAATTACAAATGATAAAAGGGCAATTTCCTTTGTCACATAGTTAATTTATAGAACAACACCATGATCTGTACAAATAGTGATGCTATTGGTCATAATTGTCCAACAATCTCCCACTTGACCTATAGCCAATCACTCAAGTGTCCAACACCCGAACTATGTACCGTTTGCCCAAACTTCTGCTAAAGAAAGGTTTTCGTCAGCGGATTTGCATGGTTATCATCTGATGCGATTTATTCGATCATCACATCGCCACGATGTATGATCCGAACGAATCAGATGAATAATTGAAGTATATTTCTGGATCGTTGATGAGACCATTAATTCTTTAGCCTGTGCTGTAGCCTAGCTCAGCTGCTAACAGAACTACTCCTAATCTGATTAGGATTATTATCGACCCAAATGGCTTCTATTGCTGCTTCAGCTGCAGCAATAATCTGCTTGTGTTGTTTATTCGACAACAGTATCTTGCTTGGAAGATTTCCAGCTCACAGTTCCGTTATTCAAACTGTATAGTACCGTTGTTACGACTTATAGTCGTTATTATCGGTTTGGAAACTTGCAGTAGTAAACCCAGTCACTTCAAGTTCTCATTATCCATATAATAAGATATCATCCGTAGATCCTCTAAGATACTTAGGGATGTTCTTAACATCAATCCAGTGGCTATCACTTGGATTGGCCTGATTGTGACTCCATATGCTCAAAGAGTAAGTGACACCAGGTCGCATACATTTATTTTAATGTACGATTTCTCGGAGAGTATTAACAACATTAAATCTATCCCAGTAGATCTTTATTCCTAGAATAAAGGTTGTCTCTCCCAATAATTCTATGGAGAATTTTCATGAAACCCAAGCTTTCACCGATTGTATTATGGGAATATCATTTCCAAGAAATGGTATATCATCATTATTAGGACAATCACTATCAGTGCGCTCCCACTAACCTCCTTATATATACAAGAATCATTTTCGTTTTTGAATTAAATCATACACCATTATGATTACATCAAAACGATAATTCCAAGAACGCTATGCTTGCTTCAATCCATCCATGGATCGAATAACCTGCAAACCTTGTTTGCTTGTTTTGGTACGACAAAACTGCCAGAATGTTGTAAACATCCTCCAAAAGGTTTCCTTTTAAAGAAAGCGATTTTTCCGTTCAGCTGCCATATTTCATAAATGAAACATGCAGCATCAGCAAGCATTATCTAAATGGATTTTAACTATGGTAACAGGTAAAAGTTTTCGTTGTAATCGACACAATGTTGATAACGATACCTTTTCGCTACAAGCCCGACTTAGTACGTTGGTATGTTGCCTTCCATGTATGTCTTCCTTGAAGACTAATATAGTACCAATAGGCACAATGCCTTCCGGTTCAACAACCAGTATCTAACACAAGTTTCCGCTTGTGTTGTTTATTCGACAACAGTATCTTGCTTGGAAGATTTCCAGCTCACAGTTCCGTTATTCAAACTGTATAGTACCGTTGTTACGACTTATAGTCGTTATTATCGGTTTGGAAACTTGCAGTAGTAAACCCAGTCACTTCAAGTTCTCATTATCCATATAATAAGATAGCATCCGTAGATCCTCTAAGATACTTAGGGATGTTCTTAACATCAATCCAGTGGCTATCACTTGGATTGGCCTGATTGTGACTCCATATGCTCAAAGAGTATGTGACACCAAGTCGCATACATTTATTTTAATGTACGATTTCTCGGAGAGTATTAACAACATTAAATCTATCCCAGTAGATCTTTATTCCTAGAATAAAGGTTGTCTCTCCCAAGAATTCTATGGAGAATTTTCATGAAAGCCAAGCTTTCACCGATTATATTATGGGAATATCATTTCCAAGAAATGGTATATCATCATTATTAGGACAATCACTATCAGTGCGCTCCCACTAACCTCCTTATATATACAAGAATCATTTTCGTTTTTGAATTAAATCATACACCATTATGATTACATCAAAATGATAATTCCAAGAACGCTATGCTTGCTTCAATCCATCCATGGATCGAATAACCTGCAAACCTTGTTTGCTTGTTTTGGTACGACAAAACTGCCAGGATGTTGTAAACATCCTCCAAAAGGTTTCCTTTTAAAGAAAGCGATTTTTCCGTTCAGCTGCCATATTTCATAAATGAAACATGCAGCATCAGCAAGCATTATCTAAATGGATTTTAACTATGGTAACGGGTAAAAGTTTTCGTTGTAATCGACACAATGTTGATAACGATACCTTTTCGCTACAAGCCCAACTTAGTACGTTGGTATGTTGCCTTCCATGTATGTCTTCCTTGAAGACTAATATAGTACCAATAGGCACAATGCCTTCCGGTTCAACAACCAGTATCTAAACTTTGTTGGTATACATGGACTCCATTTCGGACATTATGGCACTTTGCCATAATAGGGAGTCGATACCTTGTATCACTTCCTCATACGTAGTCAGTTTGTGTCCCTCAATAAGATTGACATCTTTACGAGTTGAGATCAGAAACCCATACCTCCTAGGTTGTTTTCTGACTCTCTCCGACTATCGCGGTTCTTATGTATTCGAAGATTATTGGTATAGTTTCATCTTTGATGAACTATTTGTGTTCCATTAAGGAATCGGTGCCCGGAACAGTATTACTCCGATTTTCATCGAGGTTTACTTTCCTCCCACTTACCACTACTTATAGGTATTCCTCTTAGGAAAACCGCATGGTGAGCAACAATTACATTGTTCTCTATTGAGTTTTATAAGTACTATACTTTGGTTTCCCTAGGATAACCTACAATTAGGCACTTATCCAATTTGGGTTTTAGTTTGGTATCATCCAAACATATGCCTAGCATACCCAAATCCTCAGGAATGAGAAAAACCCAGTTTCTTTCCTGTTCATATCTAATATGAAGTCTGTCAAACAGATTTTATGGAACCTTATTCAAAATAAGTTTTGCACTGTTTAATGCTTATCCCAGAAGGAAATGGTAGCTCAGAGCGACTCATGATTAACCTTATCATGTCCAATAAAATAGGGTTTCTCAGTTCGGACACACCGTCAAATTCACGTGTTCCAGGAGGAGTCCTTATTGAAAAAAATACTATACTCTTTCAAGTATTTGAGAAACTTATTGCTTAAGTATTTTCATCATGGTCCAATCATGGTGTTTAATACTTTAGCCGATCTATTTGTCTACTTCATGTCGAAACTCTTTGAATCTTATCAAAAGTTTCTGATTCGTATTTCACAAGAAACACGTAACCATAACGCGATGCCACATCCATAAAGGTTTCGAAGTATACACATCCACCTATAGCCTAGCTAGATATGGGCCCACTTACGTCACTATGAACGAGGGCTAACAGATCAGTGGCACTTACACTTTTACCAAGTAAAGGTGTTTTAGGCACTTTGCCTAAAAAACTAGATTCGTAGACATTATTTGAATAGAATCAAATCCGTCCTAGTATCCACTCTTTGAAAGTGTGGATATACGAGTCTTCTTTAATTGTGTCCCATACAACAATGCCACTTTTAGGTCTCTTCTGATCAAATGAGTTTGAGCTATTTGTTTGTCATGTTATACGTTTGAGATTCATTTATATTCAAAATATAAATACTGTTATTCACATCTAATGTGTTTATCTCAATATCATCTTTATAAAATAAAACACTTTAGTGTTCTAGAATATAAAGGTAAACCCGCAATGGGTTAAACCCTGATATAGAGATAATGTTTCTAGTCAAAATAGTTATATTATAACAGTTTCCTAATTTAAGTACACGCCCGAAGGGTAGTTCCTAAACTTAGGTATCTACGGTTAAAACAGTGACTTTCGTCCAATTTCCGATTCGCAGATAAATCTCAACTGAAGTCAGTGTCCTGCTAATCAGCAGATACTGCACACCAATACATATTTATGTACCACACTCAGTATCTAAAATCCAATTTTAATAGTAGTAGTGAACATATTTATGACAAACATATTTGAAGTTGGAGCCTTGCACCATCTTCTATTCCTTCATGTTTGCCTTGTCAATACGGCAGTCACGCTTCCAGAGACCCTGTTTGCCACAATTTAGGCAGACATCTTGGGATATGTCCTATGTCTTCCAAGAAGATTATAATGACTTTGCCTTTGCCCCTTTTCCACACCCTAGAAGCCTTTGGCCAAGCCTTGACCCTTCGGGACGTTGAAGTAAGATGCGCCTTGCGCTTCTTGCCTTATTGCAAACTCTGGCTTTGTCTCCTTGAGTATAGCCATTAACTCTCCAAGAGTTTACTATTGCAATTTTGTACTTCTATGATATAAAGATAGATCTATGAAGATCCTTCAATTTCATTATCATACTATAAGGATCTAATCCTTAGTTCTGATTAAGAAATTAAGGAGTCTATTTGGCAAGCTTAATGGATTAAGCACTAAAGTTATCATCACATGATTATTCCAAATATCATGTTCTACTATTTTCTCAACTCCGGGCTTAGGCTCGAGACGTCACTCTATCAAATAAAGTAACTTCTCAGTCTCCAGGACTATCCTGAGATTTTTATTCCAAATTTGAAAATTAAAGTCGTTTAAAAACATTTTTCACCCAGGATTATGTTTTAAACACTAATCTTTCAATTTATCTTGATTCCAATAGTCAAACTATCGAATCAACGATTTTAGGTACTATTGATTATAATGATTACTATAGTCTAACTATATAATCAACTATAATTTAATAAGTTTAAATTCAATTATACTGATTACTATAATCCAATTATAAAATCAACTATTAATTGAAATAGTTTGAATACAGACCAACTGTTTATTAAAACAACGATTAAATATTAGTCCAACTAATAAATAATTACGTAGACGAAAAATGAAATGAGCGCGTATGGCAAGTAACTAAACGAATATTGCAAATTTAATACTTGCCTCCCACTATTTTTCGGCGAGCCTCTAACCCTCTGTGGAGTACTCGGGAAACCTTATTTCCTACTGGGCTAGGATCCCGTTAAATAACACACAATCTTGACTTTGGCCAACAAATTATATGATAATTAACTAGGTAGATCTCTAAGATCAATTGGATCCCATCCAATTCCTAGATCCAGTAAGTGGACATCCAAGTCCGAAACATATATCTTATATATGCCAATATATCCAATATATTCCCTAACCTTTTTCCTCTAAATCAACTAAGCTTTGGCTTTGGCACAACAAACTTAGTGATCCCAGTTAAGCGGAACCCATTGACCATGGAAAGCTTCGTAATCAATGTCGATGGACAAGAAGTGATCTTGACTTTGGCCAATAAATCACAACTTGGACAAGACACCGATATGGAACAAAGCCTTCATAATTCAATCACATCCGCGACGGACAAAGGTCTTGACTTTGGCCAACAAAGCAGTGCCAGTCTTGGATCTTGAGTAAGAATCACTCAATGGAAGGAAAAACGCTTACTATGTGGTGAGGGTTTTTTCGCGTAATTGGCAACCAATTAATTATCTTTGTTAAGGTCTCATCATCGAACACCCTTAAACATGCATTCTAAACACATAATAAGGCACGTAAATAAATATAATAATGATATGTGGATGGATACTTAAACACATTGTTCCTAGAACAAATCTCTCAATTTCCCATCTCCTGCTAGCACAAGTATTACTTCTACCCGATTACATAACACTTCTAAAGAAACCTCATTTACATTGATGGGACTAGGTGAGAAGAGAATTACACAGAGTCAAACGGTAATAGGCTGGACACGCAGGTCCAATTTAATAAATTCTAAATTTATTACAACAATTTCAAAAATTGCCCTCACCCATCTAATATCCATCCGATATAAATTATTCATACATCGCATCCATGTATTCACACAAGCATGTTATCAATCAATCTAATCCAATTAATTAATCTGCAAATTAATGACCATCCAATGTTCAAACAACGATTCGATTTTGCTCGAGTCCAACTCGTTTTGCGAATAAGTACTCAAAGTACGAATTCTTGAATTATACTAAACTACAACATTAAATCCAATTTAATTTGTATTCAATACTAATTCATTTATTTAATTCCAAATTAAATAATTACACATTTTAATATAACTTTAGCGACTTAGATTCTAAATCTAATCTTTACGGGTCTCAAAGCCCAATTAACATCCAATGTAAATTTAATTTGAAGTCCAATGGGCTTTCAATTAATTTCTTAAGGCATGGACTTTTGGTCAATATTGGTCAAACCCAAATACCAAAGCCCAATTAAGGAATCACCCTTATTTGCCAAGAAACCAATTTAGGCCCAATTAAAACTTTACAAGCCCAATTCCAAATTTGGCCCAATTAATTAACTTGCAAAATTCCAAAATTTTCAATTAATTAATTTAAAGTGTATTTCCATAATTAATTAACCAAATTAACATTTCAAAAACATCAATTTACACAATTAATTATGCTTATTATCATCAAGACATGTCCAACACATTTGAATCAAAAATCAATCATTTTACATGCTTAGGCTCACGGTATTTAAAGTTTTATGTCCAATTCCAAATTTAATCCAATTATATCTCAAATTAACATTTCCCAAATGATTTCAACTCATCAAAATCAAAAAATACCATGACCTTAGGGCAACACAAAGTTTCGGTCAAGCTATAGTTTTGGGGAAAATTTGATCCAATCCAATTTTCACAAAATTGATCACAAATAACTCCAAGTCAGTCATATACAAGCATGCTCAAACAAGTAATTTCACTCAAACATGCTCAAAGCCAATTTACCCAAATTTTACCCTAATCAAATTTCATGCTCAAAATGGCTCAAGATACCATTGTTGGGTTTCTAATTAGTCCCAAGATTGATTTCAAGCAAGAAATATGTGCGAATACAACAAAGAAGCATGGCGGAATCATACTTACATTGAACAGATTTGGCGATGCGTTGAACACAAAAAAATCTTCAAGCTTTCCTCCAAGGTGGCTCTCGGCAGTGGGCTGCATTTTGTGCTCCAAAAATTCGACCATGGTTGTCCATTGATGCTCCAAGCTTTGCAAATGGTGATTCCATGCTCATAAGTTAGTTTCCCTATCACCTTGGATGACCCTTCATGTGCTAGCATTGGTAAGATTTGCCACAAATATTCCTAGTTTCTTCATGGTATGCTCGACATTTTGAAGAAATTTTGGGAGAAAATCACTTAGCCCTTGGCCGAAAGTGTGTGTGTGTGTAGAAGAGAGAGATGACGAGTTGTGTTTTGATTTGTTTCTTAAACTAATACCAAAACAATTGATTTCCAAAATCTTGTAAATGGCTTTCAAAAAGTCAAAAGAATTTGGAGCCAAAAATGGTAATAAATATTGGACAATTATGACCCATAACGTCACTATTTGTATAGATCATGGTGTTGTTGTACAATTAACTATGTGACAAAAGAGATTGCACTCTTATCATTTGTGATTAGATCACCTAGATGTATAAATGATAGGAGGTCTCTATGATTTGTTCCTGGACAGAGAATGATATGAGACAGTATCAGTCCATGAAGGATAAATCATTAAATATCCATAGTGAGAGTATTATCGAGATTGGACATCGATAAATACGTAAAAGACTAGTATTACACTTGTGCGCATTGTGAGGGCACAACATCATAGTTCCCATATATTTGGGTATAAGATACTCATGCAAGTGTAGTAGGAGGTTGTGTTTTACCGATGGTACGGGAAACAGCTTCGCTCTAGATAGACCCCCTCGTAATTCCATTGGTTATGACTATGTGTCTATGGAAGTCCGAAATCAGGGTAGGTGTATTTGGTCCTAACTTGAGACTTGCACCGTTAATACTTGCGACAATCAATATACTTTGGTTGCGGTCGTCCAGGGCTTTAATAGGTTCTGTGTACGCCAATGCTGGGTATATTGAGAATCGTAATGTGTTGGGTGTGATGTCAAGACGGAAGTGTCACTCCAGTCATATGGAGATGATGGTCGCGTAGGATACGGTACTAGTACTCTTAAGTACTGCAGTCATCGGGATAAAATGACAAAGTCAGGTTTATCCGATTATAGAGACTAGTTACCAGACATCCGACATGTGCTTCGTACGGGGCATACACAATTCCAGCCCTAGGCCTAGCACGTGATCATCCGATACTGGACATAAATACGCAATACTACGTATACTACGCCTGATATAGATCCTTTATTCCTGTAAGAATATTTCCGGACAATTGGGTAGGCATGGCGCTTTTCTAGAGGCCAACCTTGTCTTGTAAATCAGTATAAATGTAGTACGAGGTACTTACATGTTCGGATAGTCCGACGACCGAATTTACTGCCAACATATCCGGGGATCTCATGGGTCGCTTCCCGAAGAATCACTGATGACGTATGACTAGCACTTTTAATTAATCTGGGATTAATTAGATGAGAGAGAAAATTAATCTGGGATTAATTCCGGAGATATTTTATCTGGGATAAAATATCAATTAAAGAGAGATAACGATTAATTTGGAATTAATCGATTAAATTAATATATTCAATATATTAAACGAAATTGGATTTCGATGCGGAATTAAAATTAGATTTTAATTCGGGCAAACGAATTAATTTAGAATTAATTCGTTAGTGTAGGCACTGCATTTTTGCATAAGACCCGATGATGAGTCTCGTATGGAGACACTACCTTTTAAGTCGCGAGAGTAGCAGGAAACGTATGCCGGAAGGGAAAATTCTGAATTAATAGATCCTCAATTATTGACTCACTGGTTGTCCGTAGATTCGCTCAGTCGATTCTTGTTTTATAAAATTAAAAATCTTGGCCCAGAACCCACGCACCCACCAAAAGCCCATATGCACCCATCCAAAACCCTAACCCTAGCTCACCACTATATAAGGACTCCTAAACTAAACCTAGCTTTTTGGCTTCAGCCCATGGACCATCACCTCAGTCAGAGACAAAAACAAAAAAAAAAAAAACCCTGAAGACCTATCTCTTCCCCCCACACGGCACAGACGCACCCTGGTATCATCTCTCACTATAATCCTCTCGGCAACCCTACTGCCAGCACGTCCTACATGTGAACGGTAGCCTCCTTCTACCCTAACCTTCTTTCAACCCTACTCACGGCAGCAACCCCTCTGACCGACTAAATGGCTCCCTTCTCTCTTCACCAAACAACCTCGTGTCTCCATCTTCAACAAACCCTAAAGACACAAATCAACCAGCCACCCTTTCATTCACAGCAGCCCCCAAACCAGCCACCCTAAATCCCCTCACGCCCACGACCTTCATGCAGCTCACACGAAACCACACACTCACTCGGCATCCCTCTCCACTCATCTCTCTCTCATTGAAGCCAGAATATAAACCCTAAGACCTATGGCTCTCGCTCTCTGATTCACAACACAAGCAAGCCACAAAAGATAAATCAATGCCTTGACGCTTCTCTCAACCACACACGGCAACCAACTCATCAACCCTAAGCCACACCTATTCAACAAATAGATACCATTCTTCACGCATGAATAACAACCCATTCACGTACCCACTCGTCTCTCTCCCTGACGACAACAAACAGCCCACAACCAGTAAACCAGAACCCTAATCTCGGCAACCAACTTACGTCCACAGCCCTCACGTATCTCTCCTCTAGTGGGCACATGCCACAAACAGAACACCATCACTGAAGCCACTGATAACCACGAACCCTAACCGACGTCACACAGGCCCTGCTCTCTCTAAACCGACCCCAGCAAGACAACCCCACAAAGCCGAGCATAACACGCAGCAAACAAACTTTAACACCACCCCCCCTTACCAATAAAAAAACAACACCGAACACCCCCAAATCCAAGTCATACAGCCCATGCTCACATAAAAAATGGCCTCCACAAACTGCCCTCGTGACCAGTAAAGAAACCACACAAAAAAAGTCCAAAATAGCCCGCAAAATAGTCCACCAAAATAGTCCCCAAACAGCGAAAAAAATAGAGAAAACAGCTGTTGAAAACAGCGAGTGAATCGGAGAAAACAGCGAGCGGAAACCGCGAGTGAAAATGGACAAAATAGTAAAAACAGCGGACCAGTAAAACAGAAAAAATAGTGAACCAACAAAACCAGTGGAAACAGCAGAAACAGTGGACCAGCGAAAATAGTGGAAATGATAACCCTTCCGGCACCGTGAAACGCACTCCCGAAAAGGGGCTAAAAAGGTAAGACTTGAGGGCACCCATTTTATTTACTATCCTTTATTTTTAGTTATTTTATTACTTTATTTCGCATAAGTATTGTGGATTGGTGCATGATGTGATTTCCGAATGAACGGAATGCGTGTTTTCTTTTGTGGTATATCGGATGGAAACCCGGACGTAAATTCCGTAGCCGATTCCGAATGGACGGTATTGCGGTTTGCACTCGGGATACAATGCCACGTATCATTTGAGAGACACACGTATTTCGTTTCAACCAAATTTGTATTTGAGCATGATGTAGTCCGTAGATTATTTATTTATTATTTGAAGCATGATTTAGCCTAGTTTATATTTTTATTTTCAAGCATGATTATGTTATTTTTATGCATGATATTTTTTTAGTTTATGCTTATGTTTCAATGGTTATTTGTTTATTTTGGTTTAGTGGTTCAATATGCTCGTTGTGTCATATTGCGTGTTTGCCGTTTAATGACTTACTTTTCAAGCATGCAAACTTAGATGAGGAGTTATTTTGATGAATGCGCATTAGATCTGAGTTATTATTGAGCATACATGTTGAGTAGATTCTGTTAGTTTATTGCACAAATCATATCATCACAAGTGACATAAGTAATGGACCATTCCGAACCCAACGGTTTGAGGTCTTCCCTTGCGAGGGGTGAGTGCGGCCTTAAATCTCATTTTCCCGGGTCACACCGGGTGGCGACTCCATTATTTCTCCGATTTAGTCCTCCGCGGGCTACTCTATACTCCGAACTAGGCCGCGAGCCTAGAACAGAACATCGTCGCCGATTTCTGTGTCCTACAGTCTGGCGACTCCATTGGAGATAGAGAATCAGCCCCGAAATCATGTCTTGTGATGGTTGTGATTTGTGCTTTAGTTAACCGTGTCTATAGTGGTCACACGCCATAACTCGTTGGCACATACCTTAAGGTATAAAAAAGGTGCGCTTACTTGGTCGCTTGAACCCTTGAGTGGGGAGTCCTAGTTATGGGCAATCCTTCATCAACGAGAGGCTTTGTCCGCATCCCGTAAACCTACATGAAAACCTTAGTCGTAGAACTAATAGAAATTATTTGTTTTATGTTTGTGTTTTGGACCGTCGTCATTTGGATCCAGTTGGACCACTTGTCAAAAAAATGTGAACTTGTTGGGCCATTTAAACCGGGCCATTTAAACCGGGACAAGTTCATGTCCTTTGACAGTTGGGCCAAAAGCTTCTAAAATGCCGGTGGGCTATTTTATGTTTTGGGGGCCTCTTATCATTTGAAGTTGTTTAGCCATGTTATCGAAAAGTGTAAACCTGTTGGGCCTTTTCAACTGGGACAAGTTTGAACCGCGCAATAGTATGATTGAATGCTTTAAAATGATAATGGGCTGACTTATATATTCCATGCTTCACACGGATCTCATGCATCTCATGCATACATGCATCATGTTAACCCTTGTGTCATAAAAGCCATCATAGATATCCGTTGGGTTAGAGATTAAAAATAAAAAGTTTGTCAATAGGGTTTAGCAAACATGGATATCGTGGAAAAGGAAACCGAGGAACAGTGAACTTTACTGCAAGGATAGAAAGAACATCAGGGGACCTTCAAAAAAAAAAAGAAAAAAAAAAGAAAAAAAAAAGAAAAAAAGAGAAAAAAAAGAGAGATTTCGCTAGGCATAACGAGTTAATTTAGAATTAATTCGTAAGCAACGTGAATAGTGATTTCGCTAGGCATAATCATTTAATTGCGTCGTAACAGAAAATTCATTAATTTGGAATTAGCGACCCCGAGCCCGGGATTGTTTGCGAGCGCATTCGCATTTTGAATCCGAGTGCGACACGCAAGTCAAATCAAGCGTCAAATCGCTAGTCGCATCTAGCGTCTCATCATTCGTCAATCAAGTGATAGATGTCTTTCACTTTGAGTGATTGACACCAGTCACTATTCACTGATTGATTGATGGGAAGTGATGTGAGTGGTTGGAGCCTTAATGGCTTGACTTTTTATAAAAGAAAAATTGTATATGTTTATTTAGTTTTTGAAAACAAATAATATATACACTTTTGGTAACAACCAACTCTCTCTCCCCCTCATTTTCTTCTCTCTCTCTCGGCCTTGGAGGCCTTCTGTTTTCTCTTCACTGGTTTCAGCAAAACCGTGAGACTTGGAGAAGAAATTAATGATTTTGTGGCAAAATCAAAGGTGCCAGCACACATCGGAGTCTTACGAATGTGATAGGGAAACCCATCCGTGAGCAAGGAATCACCAAATCAAGCTTGGAGCTCGAAACATTTTAGATGTCGAAACTTTGAGGACACCAACCAGTGCACTGCCGAGCTTCATGGAGGATGGCAGAAAAGTTTTTGTTGTCCATCACGCCGTCAACCGGTCGATGTAAGTATTCCGTGATTTCTTTAATTGTATTCGCACTTATGTTTATGCTTGATTCGATCCTTGGGACCGTAGAAACTCCAACATATGGACTTTTCACGGAACACCTCAATTTGACTGTGTGTCCGAACAGAGAAACTGAATTTTGTTGGACATGATAAGGTTAATCATGAGTCGCTCTGAGCTACCGTTTTCCTTCAAGGGATACGCATTTAACAAGTGCAACACTTATTTTGAATAAGGTTCCATAAAAATCTGTTAGACAGACTTCATATTAGATATGAACAGGAAAGAAACAAGGTTTTCTCATTCCTGTAGATTTAGGTATGCTAGGCATATGTTTGGTTGATACCAAACTAGAACCCAAATCGGATAAGTGCATAATTATAGGTTATCCTAGGGTAACCAAAGTATAGTACTTATACAACTCACTTGAGAACAATGTAATTTTTGCTCGCCATGCGGTTTTCCTAAGAGGAATACCTATATGCAGTGGTAAGTGGGAGGAAAGTAAAACTCGATGAAAATCGGAGTAATACTATTCCAGGCACCGAGTCCTAATGGAACACAAACAGTTCATCAAGGATGAAACTGTACCATAATCTTCTAATACACAAGAACCGCGTAAGTCGGAGAGAGTCAGAAAACAACCTGGGAGGTATGGATTTCTGATCTCACCTCATTAAGATGTCAATCTTATTGAGGAAGACGAACTGACTATATATGAGGTAGTGATACAAGGTATCGACTCCATATTATGGCGAAGTGCCATGATGTCCTAAATGGATTCCATGTATATCAACCAAGTTTGGACATTGGTTGTTGTACCGGAAGGGATTGTGCCTATTGGTACAATATAAGTCTTCAAGGAAGACAATAATGGATGGCAATATACCAACGTACAAAGCTAGGCTTGTAGCGAAAATGTATCGTTATCAACATTGTGTCGATTACGACGAAACCTTTTACTTGTTGCCATGGTTAAATCCATTTGGATAATGCTTGCTAATGCTGCATGTTTCATTTATGAAATATGGTAGCTGAACGTCAAAATTTCTTTCTTTAAATGGAAACCTTTTGGAGGATGTTACAACATCCTGACGGTTTTGTCGTACCAAAACAAGCAATCAAGGTTTGCAAGTTAATTCGATCGATTTATGGATTGAAGCAAGCATTGCGTTCTTGGAACTATAGTTTTGATGTAATCATAATAGTATATGATTAATTCAAAACGAATCTGATTCTTGTGTATATGAGGAGGTTAGCGGGAGCGCACTGACAATGATATTCCCATAATACAATCGGTGAAAGCTTGGCTTTCATGAAAAATTCTCCGTAGAATTCTTGGGAGACAACCTTTATTCTAGGAATAAAGATCTACGGGGATAGATCTAAAAGTTGTTAGCATTCTCCGAGAACTCGTACATTGAAATAAATGTACGTGACCTGGTGTCTCATATGCTTTGAGCATATAGAGTCACAAACAGGCCAATCCAAGTGATAGTCACTGGATTGATGTTAAGAACATCCTTTAGTATCTTAGATGAACTAAGGATGATGTCTTATACTATGGAGAAGGAGAACTTGAAGTGACTGGGTTTACTGTTACAAGTTTCCTAACCGATAAAAATGACTATAAGTCCATAAAGGTGCTATATAGTTTGAATAATGAAACAATGAGCTGGAAATCTTCCAAGCAGGATACTATTGCCTAATAGACAACAAAAGCGGAATATTACTGCAGCTGAGGCAGCAATAGAAGCCATTTGGATCTTAATAATCCTAATTCGATTAGGAGTAGTTCTGTTAGCAGCTGAGCTAGGCTACAGCACATGCTAAAGAATTAATAGTCTCATCAACGATCCAAGTATATACTTCAACTATTCATCTGATTCATTCGGATCATATATCGTGGCGATGTGATGATCGAAGAAATCACATTAGATGATAACTTTGTAAATCCGCTGACGAAAGCATTTTTCTCAGCAGAAGTTTGAGCGAACCGTACATAGTTCAAGTGTAGGACACTTGAGTGATTGGCTATAGGCCAAGTGGGAGATTGTTGGACAATTATGACCCATAACATCACTATTTGTACAGAACATGGTGTTGTTGTACAAATTAACTATGTGACAAAGGAAATTGCTCTTTAATTATTTGTAATTAGATTACCGGGATATATAAATGATAAAAGTCCATATGATTAGTTCCAGATTGATAAGATATGAGACAGTATCAATCCATGAAGGTTTAATCATTAAAACATCCCTAGTCGGAGTATTATCGAGATTGGACATCGATAATGCGGAATAGACTAGTATTGCACTTGTGCGTGTTTTGAGAGTATAACATCATAGTTCTCATATATTTGGGTATTGGATACTCATGCAAGTGTAATAGGAGGTTGTGTTTACCGATGGTACGGAAAGAGATTCGCTCTGGATAGACCCCTAGGAATTCCATTGGTAGTATGACTATGTGTCTATGGAAGTCTGAATCAGGGTAGGTATATTTGGTCTTAACCTGAGACTTGCACCGCTAATACTTGCGACAATCAATATACTTTGGTTTTGGTCGTCCAGGGCTTTAACTGGTTCTATGTACGCCTCTTCTGGGTATATTGAGAATCGTAGTGTATTGGGTGTGATGTCAAGATGGAAGTATCACTCCAGTCATAGTGGAGATGATTGTCACGTAGGATACGGAACTGGCACTCTTATGTACTGCAGTCATCGGGATAATATGACTTGATCATGACTATCCGATTATAGAGACTAGTTACCAGAGATCCGACATGTGCTTCGTACGGGGCACACACAATTCTAACCCCAGGCCTAGCACGTGACATCCGATACTGGATCTCAATACGCAATACGCTGTATACTACGCCTGATACAGATCACATATTCTTTTAAGAATATTTCTGGAGAATTGGGTAGGCAGGTTGCTTTGCTAGAAGCCAATCATGTCTTGTAAATCGGTAAAAACGTAGTACTAGGTACGTACGTGTTCGTATATTCCGATGAACGCATTTACTGCTAACATATCTGGGGATCTCATGGGTCGCTTCCCGAAGATTCATCGATGACGTATCCCTCGCACATAATTAATCTGGGATTAATTAGTAGAGAGAAAATTAATGTAGGATTAATTACAGAGATATTTTATCTGGGATAAAATATTATTTAAAAGAGAGAGAACGATTAATTTGGAATTAATCGATAAATTAATATATTCGATATATTAAATGAAATTAGATTTCGACGCGGAATTAAAATTAGATTTTAATTCGGGCGAACGAGTTAATTTAGAATTAATTCGTTAGCGACGTGAATAGTAATTTTGCTAGGCATAATTATTTAATTAAATTTGATTTAATTACGTCGCAATGGTAAATTCGTTAATTCAGAATTAGCGAACCCGAGCCCGGGAGTGTTTGCGGGCCAACTCGCATTTCGAATCAAATGGGGCCTACAAGTCACATCAACCGTCACATCACTAGTCAACTTTATCACTTTATTGTGATGGAAGTTGTTGGATGATGCTTGAGTGTGAAACACTCAAATGTGATGGTTGAAAGACATTTACCATTTAATTATTTTTTGGTATTTGACTTTCAATTTTGTGTATTAGATAACATAACAAACCAACACAACTTCTCTCTTCCTCTCCCTCCATTTTCGGCCTTGGGCCATTTTTCTCTCCTTTGTTCTTCTCAATGCCGAGAACTACAAGAAGCCTTAGGGAAATTTTGTGGCAAAATTTCCTAGGGCTAGCACACATTTGGAGTCTTACTAAGGTGATAGGGAAACAAACCCTTGAGCATGGAATCTCATCTTAAAGCTTGGAGCTTGAAGAACACAAATGGAGCACAAAAGAGGAGAAAGCTGAGAGCTTTATCAAGGGAGCAATAATTTTTTGTTGTTCATCGCATCACAAATCCTATCATTGTAAGTAAGATTCCACAATATATCTTTATTGTATTCACATTATTTTCATTGCTTGAATGATCTTGGGACTATAGTAGAAACCTAACAGGAGATACGTAACGCCCCAAGACCACCAGTTTCAAGGACAAAAGTGGCAAGCTTTGGGGGACGGCGATACGTAACTCCCCAAGGTCATGGATTTGCATTCCTGGCTCCAGATAGGCGTATGGGGGGACGACAATACGTAATGCCCTCATACGGTAACTTTTTCAAATACAGATCAGTTGCAGATATCAGATTTTCGGAAAAAAGAGTTTTCAGACATCAGATTTCTAGAAAACGTTTTCAGATATCAGATTTCAGAAACAGTTTTCAGAAAGCAGATTTCAGAAAGATAAGTTTTTTTTTTAAAGAAGCTCATAGATTTCACACAGAAAAAGAGATTTTGGTATAAAACTGTTTCTTAAATTTTTGGTTTCAGAATATAATGTTTTTATACCATTATTTAATTTTTCGTCCACTCACTTAGATCGTACAGTTATCTAATTCCCCCACTCCCAGTTTTTTATTCTTGCAAGTATTCTCAGAGGGCGGATACTGATGCAGTCACTAGGGTTTGGAGTCCACCAGGTCAAGTCATAGAGAATGTGAGTCCAATCTGTTCAAGTAAAGGATATATATTAGTCATAATTTGTGATAGTCGTTGTAAAAGAAAATGTAATTGAGTACACAGTCATTAATATTGAGAATGTGAGTCCAGTCTTTTCAAGTAAAGGATATATATTAGCTTATGAACCAAAAATCAACCCAATCCTTTCCAATTTAGACTGGTCAGATAACGATCATGGCAAGAAGCCTAAAGTGTTCTTGAATCTTAATCTTTAACTTTTATTTGATTTAAATAGTACTGTTGTTGATTCAATTGTCTTTTCCACACTAACCAGATGATGTCTTTTAAACTATACGCCTTCTTATGCAGACATGGGGACAATGTCTCAATTTGGTTGAGGGGAGTGTATAGTTGACTAAATAGTTTTCATTTTAGTGTTTTATCATTTTTGTATTTTTCTTTTTGAGTCATTTAAATTTGAGAATTCCCTATAATATTGATTAAATTTGATCTTCATATGCTCATTTAACAAGTATTATCAACATACATGGTAACATATAATCATTGGTTGTAAGTGAAAATTTTATAATATTCAATTCTCTAGTTTGTTGGAGTTACCCCTAAAGGCAGTGGAATTTATACTTTTATTAAAAAACTAATCAAGCTTTTATTTAGTAACCAGACATCTTGCCTCAGTAAGTAGTGATTGTTTGTGTAAAACGGTAGGGTTAGAGTTAGTTTAAAAAAATGATAATAATAATAATTATCAAGCTTTTACTTAGTAATAGACATCTTGCCTTAGAAAGCAGTGATTGTTTCCGTAAAATGGTAGAGCTTGAGTTTGTAATAATATTTGTGTGAATAAATTCGATTTCGTATCGTCTCTAACTAGAGTAATTAAGTTAGTAGGGGTGTTTTAACACTTAATGTCCTAAGGTCAATTGGTCTGGGAGTCACTGGCCCAAAGCTCATTACATGGGTTAAAGAGAAAGCTTAATGGAATCATACACTTCTTCATTTTCACATCTGAGTTCCGAACAATTATGTCCTTATGGGAGTCTTAACACCTAGTCCTCTAAAGCCAACTGATTTGGGAATTACTAACCCAAAGCTCGTTATAAGGGTTAAAGATGTATTATTTTAAAAATATAAATATATTTTTATATATAAATAAACTATTATTGCCAAATATATGAATTCTGATATAACTTTAGGAAAAAAATATTACTCTCTTTTCAACAAGACTTGTGAATATTGTGGCCACAATGAATGGATTGATACTTTATTTTATGTGTGTATTGAAGAAGGATAAAAAGTACAGGAGAATTTATTTATTTGATAATTTAGAAAGAAAGAAAACAATTACTAAATTGGATAAGAATTTTTCTTTTAAGTTTTCACTTAAATTATTATGGACTAGTAATAAGCTGGTTGGGGGTGTGATGAACACTAAAAAGTGTACTTTTAATAAAGAGAAAGTAATCATTTTAAACTTATACTTTCATCAATCCCCTTAATTTATGACATTTGTGAAATTCTAATTAAATTTATGTTTTATATATTTTTATAGTGATTTTTATTTCTTATGTAGTTGAAATAATACTATGGATGTATAACTAGGAAAATGGATGCGACATTTGGATTTCAGAGGCCAAAAATTTAAGAGGACGTTATAACAGTGCTAAGTATTGCTTTGGAAGCTAAAAAAGAAAATGAATAAGAATTTCAAAACCTAGAAACCTAAAAAAACACGATAACTAAATCCAAATCAGACTTGAAAAATATTACCTTGATTAGATTGGTAACAAAATGAGAGTATAATGCGAAGGGAATGACAAGACAAAAGCAATGAATTTCAGATGAATAGTACTCGAGGGCATTCTAGTAATTTCTACAAGTTTCTTCAAATTTCTACATTTTTTTAAATGGCCAAGTATTTAAGGGAGTCACTATTCACAAATATAAAAAAATTTGAAACAAAAGAAGAAGAAGAAAACGTGAATGGAGGAAGAGAAGAAGAAGAAAAAGAAAAAGAGAATGAAAGAAGAAAAGAAGAAGTAAAAGAAGTAGAAGAAAGGCTTAACAAGCATGGGGGATTTTGTAGCTAAAGAAAACACAAGAAATAAGGTAAGATTATGATGATCCAAATCTTGAATTCTTAATTTTGATAGTATGAATGATATGATGAAATAATAATATGTTTGGGGTTCCATTTGATGAGAATATAGCCATGAGAGTTGATTTTGATATGAGTTGTTCCAACCTTAAAAGAAACCCTAAGTGTTGAGCTAGTAGGAATTATGAGATTAGAAGATTAAAATTAGATTTTGTAGTCTGTATATTGAGGTTTTAGAAGTGGTGTGAGTTTGTATTGGAAGTGATTGTGGAAAAGTTTGGGTGTTGGATGAGCATGGAGGAGCAAAGCAGAATCCTGGAAATCTGCTTCGCATCTCGACGTAAAAGACCCGTGCGTTGCGACGCGTATGAGGAAAATGGGTGCATTCTTCTGGTCGCCGCGTGTCGTGATTCGCAAGGAGTTACGTCGCGACGAGTGTCACAACTTATTCCCAAAATAGTTCAAACCATCCCAGATCCACCTTAGCATGTTAGAGACCACCCTTAGGGTCTCATATTAGTTCACATGCGTACATTGCATCTTATTCCAAGCATGATATACTAAGTAACGATATCACGGACTTGAATTGAGAAAGTTTAGTCTAGTTCCGAAATTCATCTCATGATTTGTAATCTAACCAAGTTACCATTTATAGACCATTGCAGGAATCTTATTATCCTTCGACGAATCGATATAGCACCAGACAGATTCCTAACTGTGAGTGGACACTACTATTTTAAATTGATTTTCATGTTGTTATTTTTCCAATTGACTTACTTTTTATGCCTTAGGACGATATATCAATTTTATTATAGTTATTACATAAAACCTTATGATTTAAGTTATATTTGAGAAAGAAATATTTTTCAGAACATGTTTTATGTTTTTCGGGACATGAGGGAAAAACCCACCCAAGTATGTAACTGGATACAGTTTGGCGTTGACGGACAGAGAACATATGTACATGTAGAGGACTTGGGGGACGACAATATATAACACCCCTAGATCCTAATTTAGGGCTAGGGGGACGGCGATACCTAAGGCCTATAAACACTAGTTTCATAGCTTGGAGGGTAGCGTAGATACGCACCCCCAGTTCTAGTTCAGTGACTTGGGGGTCGGCGATACTTAATGCCTCAAGACCACCAGTTTCAAGGACATAAGTGGCAAGCTTTGGGGGACGGCGATATGTAACGCCCCAAGGTCATGGATTTGCATTCCTGGCTCCAGATAGGCGTGTGGGGGAACAGCGATACGTAATGCCCTCATACGGTATGTTTTTAAATACAGATCAGTTGCATATATCAGATTTTCAGAAAAAAGGGTTTTCAGACATTAGATTTCTAGAAAACATTTTCAGATATCAGATTTTAGAAACAGTTTTCAGAAAGCAGATTTAAGAAAGATAAGTTTTTTTTTAAAGAAGCTCATAGATTTCAGACAGAAAAATAGATTTTGGCATAAAACTGTTTCTTAAATTTTTGGTTTTAGAGTATAATGTTTTTATACCATTATTTAGTTTTTCGTCCACTCACTTAGATCGTACAGTTATCTAATTCCCCCACTCCCAGTTTTTTATTCTTGCAAGTATTCTCGGAGGACGGATACTGATGCAGTCACTAGGGTTTGGAGTCCACCAGGTCAAGTCAGAGAGAATGTGAGTCCAGTCTGTTCAAGTAAAGGATATATATTAGTCATTATTTGTGATAGTCGTTTTAAAGTAAATGTAATTGAGTACATAGTCATTAATGTTGAGCTTGTGAGTTTTGTTATAAAGCTTGGGCTTTGGTCCCACTCTAAGATATTTAAATAAGATAAAAATGGAGTATTAGTATATGTTTATGGTGTGAGAGTCAGAGGGTTAGGGGAATAGTACGGCCTATTCCCTGCCGGTAGCATCTCCCGGATCGGGGATGTTACAGCGTTCCAGCCATTACTGGACGTAAAACCAAAAGAAATATGAGCCACAATCATAACTATCAGTACATATTGTTTTTATTTATTGCTTTAATTTCTTTTACTTTAAATTACTGTTTTGAATTACTTTAATTCACTATTTTGATTTCATTTACTTTAATTTTTCCGACAGTATCTAAACTTTTTGACTTTCATGATCTATTTTACTATTCATCTAACAATTGTCATTTTGGAGGTGTTGGACAATTATGACCCATAGCGTCACTATTTGTACAGATCAAGGGTTGTTGTACAAATTAACTATGTGACAAAGGAAATTGCTCTTTTATCATTTGTGAGTAGATCACCAAGATGTATAAATGATAGAAGGTCCATATGATTAGTTCCGGATTGAGATGATATGAGACAATATCAATCCATAAAGGTTTAATCACTAAATATCCCTAGTCAAAGTATTATCGAGATCGGACATCGATAATGCGTAAAAGACTAGTATTACACTTGTGCGCGTTGTGATGGCATAACGGCATAGTTCTCATATATTTGGGTATAAGATACTCATGCAAGTGTAGTAGGAGGTTGTGTTTTACGGATGGTACGAAAAATAGCTTCGCTCTGGATAGACCCCTCGGAATTCCATTGGTAGTATGACTATGTGTCTATGGAAGTCCGAATCAGGGTAGGTGTATTTTGTCTTAACCTGAGACTTGCACCGCTAATACTTGCGACAATCAATATACTTTGGTTTTGGTCGTCCAGGGCTTTAACAGGGTTCTGTGTATGCCTCTTCTGGGTATATTGAGAATCGTAGTGTATTGGGTGTGATGTCGAGATGGAAGTATCACTCCAGTCATAGTGGAGATGATGATCACGTAGGATACGGAACTTGTTCTCTTATATGCTGTAGCTATCGGGATACTATGACTAGGTCATGTTTATCCGATTATAGAGACTAGTTACCAGAGATCTGATATGTGCTTTGTACGGGGCAGACACACTTCCAGCCCCAGGCCTTGCACGTGACATCCGATACTGGATCGTAATACGCAATACTACGTATACTACGCCTGATATAGATCACATATTCCTGTAAGGATATTTCTGGAGAATTGGGTAGGCATGGTGCTTTGATAGAAGCCAACCTTGTCTTGTAAATCGGTAAAAAGTAGTACTAGGTACTTACGTGTTCGGATAGTCCGACGACCAGATTTACTGCCAACATATCTGGGGATCTCATGGGTCGCTTCCCGAAGATTCACCGATGATGTATGACTCGCACTTTATTAATCTGGGATTAATTAAATGAGAGAGAAAATTAATATGGGATTAATTACGGAGATATTTTATCTAGGATAAAATATTATTTAAAGAGAGAAAACGATTAATTTGGAATTAATCGATAAAATAATATATTCGATATATTATAGGAAATTGGATTTCGATGCGGAATTGAAATTGGATTTTAATACGGGCGAACGAGTTAATTTAGAATTAATTCGTTAGCGATGTGAATAGTAATTTTGCTAGGCATAATTATTTAATTACGTCGCAACGGAAAATTCGTTAATAGGGAATTAGCGAACCCGAGCCCGGGAGTGTTTGCGGGCGCACTCGCATTGCGAATTAAAGTGCGGCCCACAAGTCACATCTAGCGTCAAATCACTAGTCAATCAAGTGATAGAAGTCACATCACTTTGAGTGAAGTGATGCTTGTCATTATTGATGTGAATAGTGATAGAAGAGTGTTAGACACTCAAGTGTGATTGAAAGACATTTATCATTTAAATATTATTTGATTTTTGACTTTCAAATTTTTGGTATTAGATATACATTACACACAACAAAATTTCTAATCTCTCTCTCTCTCTCCTAGAATCGGCCAAGAGGCCTTTCTTTTCCACCTCTCCCATTTTGGCACTTGGTGCCATTTTCTTCAAAGACTTGGCTTGGCCGAGACATGCAAGGAAGATTAGGAAGTTTTGTAGCAAAATTTCCGGAGTGCTAGCACGCTTTAGGTGTCTTGCGAAGGTGATAGGGAACCCCACTTGTGAGCATGGAATCACCAAATGAAGCTTGGAGTATCCATGGAAGGGGCATGACCGAAAATCACAAGGATAAAAACTGCACTTTGCCGAGAACCTTGGAGGAGTTTCAAAGGCATAAAAAGTTTTTGTTGTTCATCGCATCGATGTAAGTATTCCGCAACTTCTTCGAGTATTCACATGTATGTTTCTTGCTTAAATTGATCCTTGGGACCTTAGAGAAACCCAAACAATGGTATCTTGAGCCAATATTGGGCATGAAACCTTTTAGGGTTAAAATTGGGTAAAATCAATTTGAGCATGATTTGATGAAATTGTTTGATTAAGTATGCTTGAATGATGTTTAATTGAAGTTGTGCATGATCAATTTCATAAAATTTGATTGGATCAATTTTCCCCAATTTATGAGGCTTGGCCGAATCTTAGAGATACCCTAAATGTCTTGGTATTTTGTTTGTTTGATCATTGGATGACTTGAAACAATTGGGTAATGTTGATTTAAGATTCAATTGGATTGGATTAAAATTGGACATAAAATTACCCTAAATGCCGAGACAAGTGAAGCATGAATTGGGTTTGATTTTTGATTAAAATGTGTTGGACATGTTTTGATGTTAATGAGCATAATTAATTAGGCTAATTAATTTTTTGGAAATGTTAATTTGGGTAATTAATTATGACAATACACTTTGGTTAATTGAGTTATAAAATTTGGAATTTGGTAATTTAATTAATTGGGCCTATTTTGGAAATTGGGCTTGAAAGGTTGTAATTGGGCTTAATGGGCTTGGTTGTACCAAGTTAGGTTTAGGCTAAATTGGTTGGATCCAATTGGGCCCAAAACCTCATCCAAGAAGTCCAATTATGACTTAATGGACCTTTAATATTAATTGGGCCTAATGGGCCTAAATTGGTTTCTTGGCAAATAAGGGTGATTCCTTAAATGGGCTTTGGTATTTGGGTTTGACCCATTGACCAAAAGTCCATGCCTTAGAAATTAATTAAAAGCCCATTGGACTTTAAATTAAATTGACATTGGATGTTAATTGGGCTTTGAGACCCGTAACGATTAGATTTGGAATCTAAGTCGTAAAGGTTCGTTAATAAAGTGTAATATTTAATTTGGAATTAAATAAATGAATTAGTATTAAATACAAATTAAATTGGATTTAATGTTGTATTTTAATTTGATTCAAGAATTCGTACTTTGAGTACTTATTCGCAAAACGAGTTGGACTCGCGCAAAATCAAATCGTTGTTTGAACATTGGATGGTCATTAATTATTAAGATTAATTAATTGGATTAGATTGATTGATAACAGGCTTGTGTGAATACATGGTTGCGATGCATGAATAATGTATATCGGATGGATATTAGATGGGTGGGGTAATTTTGGAAATTGTTGTAATAAATTTAGAATTTATTAATTGGACCTGCGTGTCCAGCCTATTACCTCCTTACTCTTTGTATTTCTCTTCTCACATATTCCCCTCAATGCAAAATGAGGTTTCTTTAGAAGTGTTATGTAATTGGGTAGAAGTAATACTTGTGCTAGCGGGAGAGAGGAAATGGAGAGATTTGTTCTAGGAACAATGTTTAAGTATCCATCCGCATATCATTATTATTTTATTAATATGCGCCTTATTATGTGTTTAGAATGCATGTTTAAGGGTGTATGATGATGAGACCTTAACAAAGATAATAAATTGGTTACCAATTGCACGCGAAAAATCCTCAACATCATATTAAGCGTTTTTCCTTCCATTGAGTGATTCTTACTCAAGATCCAAGACTGGCATTGGTTTGTTGGACAAAGTCAAGGCCTTTGTCCGTCGAGGATGTGTTTGAATCACGAAGGCTTTGTTACATATTGGTGGCTTGTCCAAGTTGTGATTTGTTGGCCAAAGTCAAGATCACTTCTTGTCCATCGACATTGATTACGAACCTTTCCATGGTCAATGGGTTCTGCTTAACTGGGATCACTAAGTTTGTTGTGCCAAAGCCAAGGCTTAGTTGATTCAGAGGAAAAAGGTTAGGTAATATATTGGATATATTGGCATATATAAGATATATGTTTCGGACTTGGATGTCCACCTACTGGATATAGGAATTGGATTGGATCCAATTGATCATAGAGATCTATCTAGTTAATTATCATACCATTTGTTGGCCAAAGTCAAGATTGTGTGTTATTTAACGGGATCCTAGTCCACTAGGAAACAAGGTTTCCTGAGTACTCCACAGAGGGATAGAGGCTCGCCGAAAAATAGTGGGAGGCAAGTATTAAATTTACAATATTTGTTTAGTAACTTGTCATACGCGCTCATTCAAATTTACTCGTCAATAAATTAATTTATTAGTTGGACTAATAATTAATGTTGTTTTAATAAACAGTTCGACTGTATTCAAACTATTCAATTTATAGTTGATTTTATAATTGGATTATAGTAATCAATATAATTGAAATTAATCTATTAAATTATAGTTGATTATATAGTTGGACTATAGTAATCATTATAATGAATAGTACCTAAAATCGTTGATTAAATAGTTGGACTATTAGAATCAAGATAATTGAAAGATTGGTGTTTAAAACATAATCCTGGGTGAAAAATGTTTTTAAACGACTTTAATTTTCAAATTGGGAATAAAATTTACGGATGGTCCTGGAAACTAAGAAGTTACTTTATTTGATAAAATAACATCTTAGGCCTAAGCTAGGAGTTAAGCAAATAGTGGAGCATGATCTTTGGAAGATTCATGTGATGATAACATTAGTGCTTAATCCATTAAGCTTGCCAAATAGACACCTTAATTCTTAATCAGAACTAAGGATTAGATCCTTATAGTATGATAATGAAATTGAAGGATCTTCATAGATCTATTTTTAGATCTTAGAAGTTCTAAATTGCAATAGTAAACTCTTGGAGAGTTAATGGCTATTCTCAAGGAGACAAAGCCAAAGTTTGCAATAAGGCAAGAAGCGCAAGGCGCACCTTACTTCGATATTCTAAAAGGCCAAGGCTTGGCCAAAGGCCTCTGGGGTGTGGAAAAGAGCGAAGGAAAAATCATTATTATCTTCTAGGAAGACAAATGACATATCCCAAAATGCCTGCCTTAATTGTGGCAAAATGGGACACGGAAGCGTGACTGCCGTATGGACAAGGCAGACATGAAGGAATTGAAGACGGGCAAGGCTCTGACTTTAAATATGTTTGTCATAAACATGTTCGCTACTAGTATTAAAATTGGATTTTAAATACTGAGTGTGGTACATAAATATGAACTGATGTGCAGAATCTGCTATGAGCAGGATACTGACTTTAGATGAGATTAATCTACGAATCGGAAACAGGACAAAAGTCGATGTTTTAACTGTAAATACCTAAGTTTAGGAACTACCCTTCGAGTGTGTAATTAAATTAGGAAACTGTTAGAATGTAACTAGTTTGACTAGATACATTATATCTATATCATGGTTTAACCCGTTGCGGGTATACCTTTATATTCTAGAACACTAAAGTGTTTTATTTTATAAAGATGATATTGAGATAAACACATTAGACGTGAATAACAGTATTTATATTTTGAATATAAATCAATCTCACACATATAATATGACAAATAAATAGCTCAAACTGAATTAATCAGTTAAAACTTAAATGTGGCATTGTTGTCTGGGACACAATTAAACAAGACTCGTATATCCATACTTTTGAAGAGTGGATACTAGGACAAATTTGATTCCATTCAAATAATGTCTACAAATCTAGTTTATTGGGCAAAGTGCCTATAACACTATTTACTTGGTAACAATGTATATGCCATCGATCTGTTAGCCCTGATTCATAGTGAAGTAAGTGGGCCCATATCTAGCTAGGCTAGAGGTGGATATGAATGTTTCGTGACTTATACGGATGTGGCATCGCGTTATGGTTATGTGTTTCTTTTGAAACACGGATCATAAACTTTTGATTAATTCAAAGAGTTTCGATACGAAGTAGACAAACATATCAGCTAAAGTATTAAAATCATCACGGTTAGACCTTGATGAAAATACTTAAGCAGTAAGTTTCTTAAATACTTGAAAGAGTACAGTATTCTTTCAATGAGGACTCCTCCCGGAACACGTCAGTTTGATGGTGTGTCCGAAAGGAGAAACCGAATTTTGTTAGACATGATAAGGTTAATCATGAGTCGCTCTGAGTTATCATTTCCTTCAACGGATACGCATAAACAGTGCATAACTTATTTTGAATAAGGTTCCATAAAAATCTGTTTGACAGACTTCATATTAGATATGAACAGGAAAGAAACTGGGTTTTCTCATTCCTGAAGATTTGGGCATGCTAGGCATATTTTTGGATGATACCAAACTAAAACCCAAATCGGATAAGTGCCTAATAATGATTATCCTAGGGAAACCAAAGTATAGTACTTATACAACTCACAAGAGAACAATGTAATTATTGCTCACCATGCGATTTTCCTATGAGGAATACCTATATGTAGTGGTAAGTGGGAGGAAAGTAAAACTCGATGAAAATCAGAGTAATAGTATTCCAGGCACCGATTCCTTAATGGAACATAAATAGTTCATCAAGGATAAAACTATACCAATAATCTTCGAATAACAAGAACCACGTAAGTCGGAGAGAGTCAGAAAACAACATTGGGTATGGGTTTCTGATCTCACCTCATAAAGATGTCAATCTTATTGAGGAATACGAACTGACTACGTATGAGGCACTGATACAAGGTATCAACTCCCTATTATGGCAAAGTGCCATGATTTCCAAAATGGATTCCATGTATACCAACTAAGTTTGGATACTAGTTGATGTATCGGAAGGCATTGTGCCTATTGGTACTATTTAAGTCTTCAAGGAAGACTTACATAGAAGGCAACATACTAATGTACAAATTTGGGCTTGTAGCGAAAAGGTGTCGTTATCAACATTATGTCGATTACGACGAAACCTGTACCTGTTGCCCTGGTTAAATCCATTTGGATAATGCTTGCTGATGCTGCATGTTTCATTTATGAAATATGGCAGCTGGAACGTCAAAATCGCTTTCCTTAAACGAAAACCTTTTGGAGGATGTTTATAACATCCTGACGGTTTTGTCGTACCAAAACTAGCAAACAAGGTTTGCAGGTTATACAATCCATGGATGGATTGTAGCAAGCATAGAGTTCTTGGAATTATCGTTTTGATGTAATTATAATGGTATATGATTTAATTCAAAACGAAAAATGATTCTTGTGTATATAAGGAGGTTAGTGGGAGCGCATTGACAATGAATGTCTTAAATAATGATGGCATATCATTTCTTGGAAATGATATTCCCATAATTACAATCGGTGAAAGCTTGGCTTTCATGAAAATTCTCCGTAGAATTATTGGGAGAAACAACCTTTATTCTAGGAATAAAGATCTACTGGGATAGATTTAAAATTGTTAATACTCTCCGAGAACTCGTACATTGAAATAAATGTACGCGACCTGGTGTCTCATATGCTTTGAGCATATGGAGTCAAAATCAGGCTAGTCCAAGTGATAGTCACTGGATTGATGTTAAGAACATCCTTTAGTATCTTATAGGAACTAAGGATGCTTTTTTAAACTCTGGAGAATGAGAACTTGAAGTGACTGGGTTTACTACTACAAGTTTCCAAACCGATAATAACGACTATAAGTCGTAACAACGGTACTATAATGTTTGAATAACGGAACAGTGAGCTGGAAATCTTCCAAGCAAGATACTGTTACCGAATAAACAACAAAAGCGAGTTATTGTTGCAGCTGAGGCAGCAATAGAAGCCTTCTGGATTGATAATAATCTAATTAGATTAGATATAATTTTGTTAGCAGCTGAGCTAGGCTACAGTGCAGGCTAAGGAATTAATGGTATCATCAACGATCCAGATATATACTTCAGTTATTCATCTGATTCGTTCGGATCATACATCGTGGTGATGTGATGATCGAATAAATCACATCAGATGATAATCATTCGAATCCGCAGACGAAAGAATTTTCTCAGTAATTTGAGCGAACCGTACATAGTTCGGGTGTAGCACACTTGAGTGACTTGCTATAGGCCAAGTGGGAGATTGTTGGATAATTATGACCTATAGCGTCACTATTTGTACAGATCATGGTGTTGTTGTACAAATTAACTATGCGACAAAGGAAATTGCTCTTTTATCATTTGTGATTAGATCACCAAGATGTATAAATGATAGAAGGTCCATATGATTAGTTCCGGATTGAGATGATATGAGACGTATCAATCCATAAAAGTTTAATCATTAAATATCCATAGTCAGAGTATTATCGAGATCGGACATCGATAATGCGTAAAAGACTAGTATTACACTTGTGCGCATTGTGAGGGAATAACGGCATAGTTCTCATATATTTGGGTATAGGATACTCATGCAAGTGTAGTAGGAGGTTGTGTTTTACCGATGGTATGGAAAACAGCTTCGCTCTGGATAGAACCCTCAGAATTCCATTGGTAGTATGACTATGTGTCTATGGAAGTCCGAATCAGGGTAGATGTATTTGGTCTTAACTTGAGACTTGCACCGCTAATACTTGCGACAATCAATATACTTTGGTTTTGGTCATCCAGGCTTTAATAGGGTTCTGTGTACGCCTCTTCTGGGTATATTGAAAATCGTAGTGTATTGGGTGTGATGTCGAGATGGAAGTATCACTCCAGTCATAGTGGAGATGATGATCACGTAGGATACAGAACTTGTTCTCTTATATGCTGCAGCTATCGGGATATTTTGACTAGGTCATGTTTATCTGATTATAGAGACTAGTTACCGGAGATCCGATATGTGCTTCGTACGGGACATACACACTTCCAGCCCCAGTCCTTGCACGTGACATCCGATACTGGATCGTAATACGCAATACTACGTATAATACGCCTGATATAGATCACATATTCATGTAAGGATATTTCTGGAGAATTGGGTAGGCATGGCTCTTTGCTAGAAGCCAACCTTGTCTTGTAAATCGGTAAAAACGTAGTACTAGGTACTTACGTGTTCGGATAGTCAGACGACCGGATTTACTGCCAATGTATCCGGGGATCTCATGGGTCGCTTCCCGAAGATTCACTGATGATGTATGACTCGCACTTTATTAATCTGGGATTAATTAAATAGAGAGAAAATTAATATGGGATTAATTACTGAGATATTTTATCTGGGATAAAATATTATTAAAAGAGAGAAAACGATTAATTTGGAATAAATCGATAAAATAATATATTCGATATATTATACGAAATTGGATTTCGACGCGGAATTGAAATTGGATTTTAATTCGGGCGAACGAGTTAATTTAGAATTAATTCGTTAGCGACATGAATAGTAATTTTGCTAGGCATAATTATTTAATTACGTCGCAATAGAAAATTCTTTAATTTGGAATTAGCGAACCCGAGCCCATGAGTGTTTGCGGGCGCACTCGCATTGCGAATTAAAGTGCGGCCCACAAGTCACATCTAGCATCAAATCACTAGTCAATCAAGTGATAGAAGTCACTTCACTTTGAGTGAAGTGATGCTTGTCATTATTGATGTGAATAATGATGGAAGTTGATGGAAAAGTGTTAGACACTCAAGTGTGATTGAAAGACATTTATCATTTAAATATTATATGATTTTTGACTTTCAAATTTTTGGTATTAGATATACATTACACACAACACAATTTCTAATCTCTCTCTCTCTCCTAGAATCGGCCAAGAGGCATTTCTCCTCCATCTCTCCCATTTTGGCACTTGGTGCTATTTTCTTCAAAGACTTGGCTTGGCTGAGACATGCAAGGAAGATTAGGAAGTTTTGTGGCAAAATTTCCGGAGTGCTAGCACGCTTTAGGAGTCTTACGAAGGTGATAGGGAACCGCACTTGTGAGCATGGAATCACCAAATGAAGCTTGGAGCTTGGAGTATCCATGGAAGGGGTATGACCAAAAATCACAAGGACAAAAACTGCACTTTGTCGAGAACCTTGGAGGAGTTTTAAGGGCATAAAAAGTTTTTGTTGTTCCTCGCATCGATGTAAGTATTCAACAACTTCTTCGAGTATTCACATGTATGTTTCTTTCTTAAATTGATCCTTGGGACCTTAGAGAAACCCAACAGGAGGTACTAGTACTTTTACTACTCACCATTTTTCAAGATCCATTAATACAACTCGTCATTTCTCTTTTCGACGCATCCAAATAAGAGAGGTAACAAAAATGGAGAAAACTTCAAGATGACGAGTGACTAATATCTGTGTATTTTATGGATCTAGCTCTTGTACTAAATCAGATTTTGTTGAGGCCGTAAAATAATTGGGTAGAGTTTTAGCAGAAAGAAACATGCACTTAGTATATGACGGTGGCAATCTTGGATTGATGGGATGTGTTTCAAAGGCCGTGCAAGAAGGAGGCAGTCAAGTTTTAGGAATCATTCCAAAAACTTTGGCAGTCGGAAATCTCATCAGAAAATCAAATGGAGAAGAATACATTATCTCAAGTATGTTTAAAAGACTCACTGAAATGATTAATCATGCTGACGCTTTCATTACTTTACTAGGTGGGCTGGGCATGTTGGAAGAAATATTCACAGTTGCGTTAAATAGTAATATTGTTGATTCAATAGACTTTTCCACACTAACCAGGTGATGTCTTTTAAACTATACGCCTTCGTATGCAGACATGGGGACAATGTCTCAATTTGGTTAAGGGGAGTGTATAATTGACTAAATAGTTTTCATTTTAATGTTTTATTATTTTTGTAATTTTCTTTTGGAGTCATTTAAATTTGTGAATTCCCTATAATATTGATTAAATTTGATCTTCATATACTCATTTAACAAGTATTATCAACATACATGGTAACATATAATCATTGGTTGTAAGTGAAAATTTTATAATATTCAATTCTCTAGTTTGTTGGAGTTACCCCTAAAGGCAGTGGAATTTATATTTTTATTAAATTAACTAATCAAACTTTTATTTAGTAACCAGACATTTTGCCTCAGTAAGTAGTGATTTTTGTGTAAAACGGTAGGGTTAGAGTTTGTTTTAAAAAATAATAATAATAATAATAATAATCAAGCTTTTACTTAGTAACCGTACATCTTGCCTTAGAAAGCAGTGACTGTTTCTGTAAAATGGTAGAGCTATAGTTTGTAAAAAAAGTGTGTGAATAAGTTCAATTTCGTATCGTCTCTAACTAGAGCAATTAAGTCAGTAGGGGTGTTTTAACACTTAATGCCCTAAGGTCAATTGGTCTGGGAGTCACTGGCCTAAAGCTCTTTACATGGGTTAAAGAGAAAGCTTAAGGAAATCATACACTTCTTCCTTTTCACATCTGAGTTCCAAACAATTATGTCCTTATTGAAGTCTTAACACCTAGTCCTCTAAAGCCAACTGATTTTGGAATTACTGACCCAAAGCTCGTTATAAGGGTTAAAGATGTATTATTTTAAAAATATAAATATATTTTTATATATAAATAAACTGTTATTGCCAATATATGAATTCTGATATAACATTAGGAAAAAAATATTACTCTCTTTTCAACAAGACATGTGAATATTGTGGCTACAATGAATGGATTGATACTTTATTTTATGTGTGTATTGAAGAAGGATAAAAAGTACAGGAGAATTTATTTATTTGATAATTTAGAAAGAAAGAAAACAATTACTAAATTGGATAAGAATTTTTCTTTTAAGTTTTCACTTAAATTACTATGGACTAGTAATAAGCTGGTTGGGGTGTGATGAACACTAAAAAGTGTACTTTTAATAAAGAAAAAGTAATCATTTTAAACTTATAGTTTCATTAATCCCCTTAATTTATCACATTTGTGAAATTCTAATTAAATTTATGTTTTATATATTTTTATTGTGATTTTTATTTCTTATGTAGTTGAAATAATACTATGGTTGTATAACTAGGAAAATGGATGCGACATTTGGATTTCAGAGGCCAAAAATTTAAGAGGACGTTCTAATAGTGCCAAGTATTGCTTTAAAAGCTCAACAAGAAAATGGATATGAATTTCAAAACCTAGAAACCTAAAAAAACACGATAACTAAATCCAAATCAGACTTGAAAAATATTATCGTGATTAGATTGGTAACAAAATGAGAGTATAATGCGAAGGGAATGACAAGACAAAAGAAATAAATTTCAGATGAATAGTACTCATGGGCATTCTAGTAATTTCTACAAGTTTCTTCAAAATTCTACATTTTTTTTAAATGGCTAAGTATTTAAGGGAGACACTATTCACAAATATAAAAAAATTTGAAACAAAAGAAGAAGAAGAAAATGTGAATGGAGGAAGAGAAGAAAAAGAAAAAGAAAAAGAGAATGAAAGAAGAAAATAAGAAGTAGAAGAAAGGCTTAACAAGCATGATGGATTTTGTAGCTAAAGAAAACACAAGAAATAAGGTAAGATTATGATGATCCAAATCTTGAATTCTTAATTTTGATAGTATGAATGATATGATGATAATAATAATATGTTTGGGGTTCCATTTGATGAGAATATAACCATGAGAGTTGATTTTGATATTAGTTGTTCCAACCTTAAAAGAAACCCTAAGTGTTGAGCTAGTAGGGATTATGAGATTAGAAGATTAAAATTAGATTATGAAGTGTGTATATTGAGGTTTTAGAAGTGGTGTGAGTTTGTATTGGAAGTGATTGTCGAAAATTTTGGGTAATGGATGAGCATGGAGGAGCAAAGCAGAATCCTGGAAATCTGCTTCGCGACATGACGCAAAAGACCCGTGTGTCGCGACGCGTATGAGGAAAATGGGTGAACGCTTCTGGTCGCCGTGTGTCTTGATTCGCAAGGAGTTACGTCGCGACGCGTGGCATTACTTATTCCCAAAATAATTCAAACCATCCCAGATCCACCTTAGCGTGTTAGAGACCACCCTTAGGGTCTCGTATTAGTTCACATGCGTACATTGCATCTTATTCCAAGCATGATATACTAAGTAACGATATCACGGACTTGAATTGAGAAAGTTTAGTCTAGTTTCAAAATTCATCTCATGATTTGTAATCTAACCAAGTTACCATTTATAGACCATTGCAGGAATCTTATTATCCTTCGACGAATCGATATAGCACCAGACAGATTCCTAACTGTGAGTGGACACTACTATTTTAAATTGATTTTCATGTTGTTATTTTTCCAACTGACTTACTTTTTATGCCTTAGGACGATATATCATTTTTATTATAGTTATTACATAAAAGCTTATGATTTAAGTTATATTTGAGAAAGAAATATTTTTCAGAATATGTTTTATGTTTTTCGGGACATGGGGGAAAAACCCACCCCAGTATGTAACTGGATACAGTTTGGAGTTGACGGACAGAGAACATGTGCACATGTAGAGGACTTGGGGGATGACAATATATAATGCCCCCAGATACTAGTTCAGGGTTAGGGGACAACGATATGTAATGCCCCTAGACCCTAGTTTCAGAGCTTGGAGGATAGCGTAGATACGCACCGCCAGTTCTAGTTCAGTGGCTTGGGGGTCAACGATACGTAACGCCCCAAAACCACCAGTTTCAAGGACAGAAGTGGCAAACTTTGGGGGACGGTGATACGTAACGCCCCAAGGTCATGGATTTGCATTCCTGGCTCCAGATAGGTGTATGGGGGCACGACGATACGTAATGCCCTCATACGGTAAGTTTTTCAAATACAGATCAGTTGCAAATATCTGATTTTCAGAAAAAAGAGTTTTCAGACATCAGATTTCTAGAAAACGTTTTCAGATATCAGATTTTAGAAACAGTTTTCAGAAAGCTGATTTCAGAAAGATAAGTTTTTTATTAAAGAAGCTCATAGATTTCAGACAGAAAAAGAGATTTTGGTATAAAACTGTTCCTTAATTTTTTGGTTTTAGAATATAATGTTTTTATACCATTATATAGTTTTTCGTCCACTCACTTATATCTTACAGTTATCTAATTCCTCCACTCCCAGTTTTTTATTCTTGCAAGTATTCTCGGAGGGCGGATACTGATGCAATCACTAGGGTTTGGAGTCCACCCGGTCAAGTCAGAGAGAATGTGAGTCCAGTCTGTTCAAGTAAAGGATATATATTAGTCATTATTTGTGATAGTCGTTGTAAAAGAAAATGTAATTGAGTACACAGTCATTAATGTTGAGCTTGTTAGTTTGGTTATAAAGCTTGGGCTTTGGTCCCACTCTAAGATATTTAAATAAGATAAAAAAAGGAGTATTAGTATATGTTTATGGTGTGAGAGTCAGAGGCTTAGAGGAATAGTATGGCCAATTCCATGCCGGTAGCATCTCCCGGATCGGGGATGTTACAACGTTCCAGCCATTACTGGACGTAAAACCAAAAGAAATATGAGCCACAATCATAACTATCAGTACATATTTTTTTAATTTATTGCTTTAATTTCTTTTACTTTAAATTACTTTTTTGAATTACTTTAATTCACTATTTTGATTTCATTTACTTTAATTTTTCCGACAGTATCTAAACTTTTTGACTTTCACGATCTATTTTACTATTCATCTAACAATTGTCATTTTGGAGGTAGTAGTACTTTTACTACTCACCATTTTTCAAGATCAATTAATACAACTCATCATTTCTCTTTTCGACGCATCCAAATAAGAGAGATAACGAAAATGGAGAAAACTTGAAGATGATGAGTGACTAATATCTGTGTATTTTATGGATCTAGCTCTAGTACTAAATCCGATTTTGTTGAGGCCGTAAAAGAATTGGGTAGAGTTATAGCGGAAAGAAACATGCACTTATTATATGACGGTGGCAATCTTGGATTGATGGGATGCGTTTCAAAGGCCGTGCAAGAAGGAGGCAGTCAAGTTTTAGGAATCATCCCAAAAACTTTGGCAGTCGAAAATCTCATCAGAAAATCAAATGGAGAAGAATACATTATCTCAAGTATGTTTAAAAGACTCACTGAAATGATTAATCATGCTGACGCTTTCATTACTTTACTAGGTGGGCTGGGCACGTTGGAAGAAATATTCACAGTTGCGTCATGGGTAAATTTGAGCATTCATCGAAAATCCATTGCATTACTTAATGTAGATCACTTTTTCGATTTCCTTTTAGTATTCCTAGAGGATACTAAAAGACTCGGGTTCATTTCAAAATCGGAAAAAGATATTGCTTTTACTGCAGGAAGAACTACTGAATTAGTCGACCAACTATTAGCTTATGAACCAAAAATCAACCCAATCCTTTCCAATTTAGACTGGTCAGATAACGATCATGGCAAGAAGCCTAAAGTGTTCTTGAATCTTAATCTTTAACTTTTATTTGGGTTAAATAGTACTGTTGTTGATTCAATTGTCTTTTCCACACTAACCAGGTGATGTCTTTTAAACTATACGCCTTTTTATGCAGACATGGGGACAATGTCTCAATTTGGTTGAGGGGAGTGTATAGTTGACTATATAGTTTTCATTTTAGTGTTTTATCATTTTTGTATTTTTCTTTTTGAGTCATTTAAATTTGTGAATCCCCTATAATATTGATTAAATTTGATCTTCATATGCTCATTTAACAAGTATTATCAACATACATGGTAACATATAATCATGGGTTGTAAGTGATAATTTTATATTATTCAATTCTCTAGTTTGTTGGAGTTACCCCTAAAGGCAGTGGAATTTATATTTTTATTAAAAAAACTAATCAAGCTTTTATTTAGTAACCAGACATCTTGCCTCAGTAAGTAGTGATTTTTGTGTAAAACGGTAGGGTTAGAGTTAGTTTAAAAAAAATGATAATAATAATAATAATCAAGCTTTTACTTAGTAACCGGACATCTTACCATAGAAAGCAGTGACTGTTTCCGTAAAATGGTAGAGATTTAGTTTGTAAAAGAAGTGTGTGAATAAGTTAGATTTCGTATCGTCTCTAACTGCAGCAATTAAGTCAGTAGGGGTGTTTTAACACTTAATGTCCTAAGGTCAATTGGTCTGGGAGTCAGTGGCCCAAACCTCATTACATGGGTTAAAGAGAAAGCTTAAGGAAATCATACACTTATTCTTTTTCACATATGAGTTCCGAACAATTATGTCCTTATGGGAGTCTTAACACCTAGTGCTCTAAAGCCAACTGATTTGGGAATTACTGACCCAAAGCTCGTTACAAGGGTTAAAGATGTATTATTTTAAAAATATAAATATTTTTATATATAAATAAACTTTTATTGCCTAATATATGAATTCTGATATAACTTTAGGAAAAAAATATTACTCTCTTTTCAACAAGACTTGTGAATATTGTGGCCACAATGAATGGATTGATACTTTATTTTATGTGTGTATTGAAGAAGGATGAAAAATACATGAGAATTTATTTATTTGATAATTTAGAACGAAAGAAAACAATTACTAACTTGGATAAGAATTTTTCATTTAAGTTTTCACTTAAATTACTATGGACTAGTAATAAGCTGGTTGGGGGTGTGATGAACACTAAAAAATGTACTTTTAATAAAGAGAAAGTAATCATTTTAACTTATAGTTTCATTAATCCCCTTAATTTATCATATTTGTGAAATTCTAATTAAATTTATGTTTTATATATTTTTATTGTGATTTTTATTTCTTATGTAGGTGAAATAATACTATGGATGTATAACTAGGAAAATGGATGCGACATTTGGATTTCAGAGGCCAAAAATTTAAGAGGACGTTCTAACAGTGCTAAGTATTGCTTTGGAAGCTCAACAAGAAAATAGATATGAATGTCAAAATCTAGAATCCTAAAAAAACACGATAACCAAATCCAAATCAGACTTGAAAAATATTACCGTGATTAGATTGGAAACAAAATGAGAGTATAATGCGAAGGGAATGACAAGACAAAAGAAATCACATTTGGATCCATTGGTTTCAGATCATGGGAAGCTTTTGGAAAGTTGTAGTAGACGAATGGGATTCTTTAATCTTTAGCAATATTGCAATTTAACTTCTTAGCCTACTTGTTGCATGCCTCACTTTGTTTTTGGTGGCTTTGGCTTTTTTTTTTCAATTATCTTTCGTTTATTACAAGCAATAAATGATAGTAACGTATATATATTATATCACAAAATGTCAATCTAAATTTCGGTGAATTGCCAATTTGTGGAGACAATGCAAATGCAACTGTCAAGTTTTATTGACAATTGACAAGCAATAGGTGAGCACCTCTTATAAATAGAGGTGCACACCTCTCTCTGAAGCATGCTTTCTTTCGATTTATCTAGTAGAATTTGGGAGAGAGTGTCTTGTGTGTTTTATTTTTTAAACTTTATTATAATTTCTTTTTCTTACAGTAAAAAAATTATGTGTGCTTTTATTCAAAGCATGAGTAGCTAATTTCATTTTGTTATGATAAAGGGTGAACCTCTTAATATGAGAATATAAATTAATATTATTTATATTATAATATATGATTTGTAATATGAAGACTGATATTTAATATTCTCTTATATTTGCGGGTGTCTTAATTCTCTGTAGACAATCAAATCTTGGTTGGCACAGTTAATACTTTACCCCATATTATATGAGAGAGTAATTTAAATTTGGATTAATTATTGACATATTTTGTTATCGTCTTTATGGCTGATTTTATTTATTTGACATAATTGAGTACCTAACTAGATTTGTTATAGATAAATGTTATCACTGCCTTTATGGTTGATTTTATATTTTTTTGGCATAATTAATTCCTGAAGTAAATTAACTGGGTAATAATGATAATTTATATATTATAAAAAGTAAGAGTTCTTTAAATTTGAAATATCAAGAGTGGATCGCTTAGCCCCAATATTTTATTTTATTATTGCAGTCCAATTTAAAATTATCCATCACTTCAAACAATTCAGTATTTTTATTTTTTCACTTGAATTATTATTTTATTTGACTAAATATATTCTCCGTGGATCGACCCCGGACTTACCGGGTATTTTATTTCTTCGACACTCTTATACTTATGAGTAAAGAAGCACTTTATGAGTGTGTCACTTTTGGTATTTTGATCCGTCTGATGGGTTTTTGATCCATCAGCTCCTTGATTTTGGCGTTTTGATTCGTCTGATGTGATTTTGTTTGATCTACTCTTTGCTTTTGGCATTTTGATCCGTCTGATGGGCTTTTGATCCATCTGCTCATTGCTTTTGGCATTTTGATCCGTGTGATGGGCTTTTCTTCCATCTGCATTTGTCTTTCCTAACATTTTGATCCATGTGATGGTCTTTTGTTCCATCTGCTTCTCTTTTAATTGGGCTTCGCCTCTAGTATATATTTTGCGGGACTCACCCCTATGACTCAACTTTCTGCATGTCAAGTGCTCCGTGTCTTGGATGCTTCAACTTTTGACCGCAACTGAGCATTTTATATCTTGCTCTATTTTTTACAAAGAATTATTATCTATGTGTATGCATGTATGCATGGGTGCAAATGATCATTAGCTGCATGCCCGTTCTTCGCTTAGAAGAGTGCGGGAGTTGTGATGTTTTTTCTACGGAGGTATTTTCAGGTTCGTCTCACCTTTGTCCAAGCAATCCATTAGGATTTTCACATCATTAATCTTTTTTTCTAAATTTTATCATGTAGTTACTCACATGTTCTCAAAGGTTTTTTTTATGAAATTCCATCTCTTTCAAAAGTTAAGCATTATTTAAATTCTAAATTCAACTCCAACAAAGGTTTCACCTTTCAAATGCTTCTCTATGTGTGTGTGTGATTCTTTTACAAAGGATTGCGTTCAACCCAGATCAATTTAAGCTGGCTCTAAGTATACACTAGTGTTGTCACTTGAGTTCATTTTCATCTTTTCCTTGGTCAAGGTAATCTAACACCTAGTTTAAGGCTCAGTAAAAATTTATTTTTTGTAGGGCTTTACTTTTATCCCTAGATTTATTAAATCATTAAACTGTATTTTGATCAAGGACTACATAATTATGATGCGAGCCCCTAGTTACTCAATAATTTCACAAACTCAAAATGCTATGTATACTCAGTATTTGAGTTGTTGTTTGATGAGAAAGTACTCGTGGGGTTCATGATACTCCTGGTTACTAAACACTTCAAACAACAGAGTAGATTTTGTAGAATTTACCTTTTTCATGGTATTTTGCGTGCGTTAATCTAATTTTGGATCTCGTGCCTGAGGCAGGCATATCTGTCAGTTTCATGCCCCTGGAACTAGAGGAAATCACAGTATAGATTTGGTTCAAGCTTGGCTGGCAGCGGATTTGGCACGGGCTTCGGCTCTAGTGGTCTCATATGCCTTATTTCTCAAGCTTGTCTAAGATTTTGGACATTGGCCTTCCCTAGTTGGAGATGTGACACTTCTGATCATTTTTCACTTCCGTTGCTTCATTTCCTGATCCTCCTCCATTATTCTTCCTATATTGCCTTTGGCTATAGAGATTATTGTTCTTCGCTTCCTTTTCTTCTATGTCTATGACGGTCTCATTCAACTGCCGGAAGTCAGTGATCATGGAGGTCATCCTCCTCAGCTTATTGTACATAGAGGGCTTGGTACATTTGATTTTGATCTAGTCATATTCTGATGGCCTTGTTTGTATCCTTAATAACTCGTTTCTCTAATTGCTCAACGTATTCTTTAAAACTTTCTTCAGGCTTTTGCTTTGTATTCTCTAAGTCACAAAATGACAGGTCAATATCCATATCGATCACATACTAGTTCAAGAACGCTTCTACCAATGGCCTCCGATTATTCTCCATATTTTTCTAAGTTTTGGTACCATACCACCGGTGCTCTTTTAATAGTTATCCCAAACAATTTTAGAACTTGGTGCTCGGACGAGCCATTGGCACTCATCAAGATACGTAGTGACGAATGTGTGCTTTAGGGTCTATATGCCCATCAAATTTGGTAATATCGGGCATTTTGAACTCAGAAATGAAGTTATTATTCAAAGTCAATATACCATAATCAAAGAGTTCTTCATGCTTGCCCTTCATTTTCTATGCCACTGACTCCATTTGCTCCCTAAGTTTCTGGAGCTCGGCCTCAGTTTGAGATTTAGCCATTTTGCCTACAGTATATTTTCGGCCATATCATCGTCTTCTAAAACAAGAGTTTCTTTAGCCATCCGATTTTCAGGACCAACGTGCCTCCTCTTACTAGTTTCAGCTCTGTCATTCGAGGCGGCGTGTGGATTGTTGTCCTATTTGTAACTGTGTTGGCCAAGTTTTGTCATTTTTCTGCTATATTGTTTAATGTGTTTTCCAAATGGTCTACTCGGGAACTGTCGTTGCTGGCCATTTCAGAGTCTGTAAGCTGTCTCCTGACTAATCTACATTGCTCTCTAACCTAATGGGCCACTATGATGGATGCATCATAATTTTTTAGTGTGATACATGTATGCATGCAATACATAAGATGCATGAAGTACATAGTGTGCTCAAACATCAACATATACCATTCCAACCTTATTCCTCCCACACATATGGTAAGCACATATCTACCTTAGGTTTAGATTAGCTTATGTACCAGCAGGGGTATACAAACTTATTCTCTCTTATGCTATAAAGGGTAAATAGTGGATACTTTGGTTCCGTTCCATCGTTAAAAGACAAAGGCCGTCTATTTATAAAAATTATCAAGCTTAATATGGGGATCATGCCATTGTCTGAAAATGACGAATTGGACTCTTAGTAATCTTTGTTATTTTAGGTTGGACTTAGAAAAATTTAGGAATATCCAAATGGGCAAAAAAAGGAGTACCCTTTCTGTATGAAAGCCAGTGTGAGTATCAGACTCATGTTTTGGCACTTTTGAATCTTAACTAAATAGTTTTTGGCCCAATGAGGTTTGTATACAAGTTGGACCATTATCATTTCAAAGCATTTGACCTAATTATCATGAAAATGTAAACTTGGCTAAGTTGAAAAGGCCCAAGAAGTTTTCATCCCATGGCAAAAGGTTCAAAAATGCACATAAATATTATCCTCCTTAATAACTTCAAATGATTGGAGGCCCCAAACACAAGCATAAGGGATACGTTTATAGGATAATACCTACGGGCTTTCATGTAGGCTTAAAAATGTAAGGCTTAGGCTCTTATCGGTGAAGTGTTGTTCACGACTAGGTCTCGTCACTCAAGGGTCTAATCGAGCAAGTGAACACATTTATTATACCTAAGTATATAAAAGATTTCCCACAACTAGGTCTCCCCACTCAAGGGTCCGGTCGATCAAGTGAACGCACCTTAATACCTAATGGTATGTTCCAATAAGTGATAGTTATCATCACATACCAATCTACCGCCTTGAGTAAAAGTGATTTCTCAATATGCAAAGTCACTAAAGCTAAAAAAATGGTATGAAAAAGATGAAGACATGATTCTCCACAATCTCGCCATAAATACTACAAGGCGTTTTTTGGGGCATATTCTTTATCCCTAGTAGAGTCTCCATCATTAGGAACGAAGCGAAGTTTATCGTTATGCCAATGATGTCATCGAACACTACACCATTAGGCTCACAGCCCGTAGAGAGTACAAATAGTCCCATAAAGGGACTAATCAGAGAATAATGGAGTCGTCACTCCGTATAAGAAACCGAAAATGATTTAAGGTCGCACTACACCCCTCGCAAGGTCCGACCTTAAACCCGTTTGTTCAGAATGATACCTTACTGATGCTAGTATAATATTTATGCTTAAAGGAGGTATCTCTATATCTTATAAAGTAATATCACACAAAAATAATATATACATCACACAATGGCACAAACATTAATAATAAAGGAAAATCATTTAAAATAAGAAAAATTTATATACATTATTATAATAGCTGATATGAAATTATACTAGAATAAATTTGGGCATGGGTTTGGCCTCGGAGAGGCCTAGCCATACATATCTCAAGGTTGGCCGGACATAATATTCAATTTTACCTGTCCAGCCGGACTTAGTATAAGTCTAGTCAGATACACTATATAAACTAAAAATACTAAAACACATCGTAGGACACATATGTTGACGACGCTGTTCTAGGCTCGCGGCCTAGTTGGGAGTACGGAAAAGTCCGCGGAGGAACTAAACCGGAGAAATAACATGGAGTCGCCACCCGGTCTGAACTGGGAAAATATGGTTTAAGGCCGCACTCACCCCTCGCAAGGGAAGATCTCAAACCGTTGGGTTCGGAATGGTCTCTTACTTATGTCACTTGTAACGATATGATTTGTGCAATAAACTAACCGAATCTACTCAACATGTATGCTCAAAGGTAACTTAGATCTAGTCCACATTCATCAAAATAAATCCTATGACTAAGTTTGCATGCTTTGAAAATAAGTCAATATAACGGCAAGCATTTAGTACCACACAACGAGCATGTTGAATCATTGAACACGAAGAACAAATAAACAAGCATTTAAACATAAACGTAAACTAAGTTCCTAATGCGAAATCAAATAATTAAATCATGCATAAATAAATAACATAATCATACTTAAAAAATAAAAAATATTCTAGACTAAATCATGCTCGAATACAAAGATTGGATGAAACGAAATACGTGTGTCTCTCAAGTGGCACGTGGTATTGTATCCCGAGTGCAGACCGCACTACCATTCATTTGGATTCGGCTACAGAATTTACTTCCGGGTTTCCATCTGATATACCACAAAAGAGAACACACATTTCGCTCATCCGGAAATCACATCATGCATCAACAAACGACTCTCATACGATAATATATTAAAATAAATAAAAGAAACGAAAGATGATAAATAACTAAGGTGCCATCAGGTCTAACCTCTTTTTTCGTCTCTCGAAAGCGCGTTACACGGCCGTCGGAAGGGTTGATGTTCCGCAACTTTTCTGGTTCACTAATCCAACATTTCTCCTCGCTGTTTCACTGTTTGGGCTGCTATTTTCACTCCGTTTCACTGCTATTTTCGCTGTATTTTCTGGTCACTGTTTTAAGGCAAATAGGGGAGTGTTTTGGCGGTTATAAGGGGGATTGGGCTGCTATTTTTGGACTGTTTTAAGGCTAAAAACTGGGCAGTTTATGCGGCAGGTTTGGGCTATTTTCTGGGCAGTTTTAAGGGTCTATTTGTTGGTTTCTATTAAGGTCCCAAGATCAATAATAAGCATGAAATATGTGTGAATAGTAATCAACGAAGTTGCGGAATACTCACATTGATCGGTTGAGCGATGCGTCAACGAACAAAACTCCAAATTATGCTCACTGCAGCTCACGGAAGTGGACTGCTCCAAGCTCACTGGTTTCGGCTTCAAGCTTCAAGAATCCAAGCTCCAAGCTTTGTCGAACGATTCCCGGCTCATGGGTGGACTTCCCTATCACCTTCGCATGTCTCGTAAGTGTGCTAACACTTGTGATTTTGCCACAAAATCCCACTATAGGCTTCCCTTTATCTCACGGCATTAACAAACCATTGAAGGTTTTTCAGCCCCTTGGGCGTGTGGAGAGAAAGAAGAAAGAGAGGAGAGAGAGATGAAAAATGTAAAAGTGATTTGTGTATTTGTTTTCTAAAAACATATACCAAAAATTTGAAAATCAAATACCAAATATTAAAATATTGTTATATGTCTTTCAAACATCACAATTTAGTGTTAAACATTCTTCCATCAACTACACACATCAATTCCCATCAATCAGTGAATAGTGACTGGCGTCAATCACTCAAAGTGAAAGACATCCATCACTTGATTGACAAATGATGTGACGCTAGATGCAACTAGCGATTTGACGCTTGATTTAACTTGCGTGCCGCACTCGAATTTGAAATGCGAATGCGCTCGCAAATAATCTCGGGCTCGGGTTCGTTAATTCTAAATTAATGAATTTTCCGTTGCATCGTAATTAAAAGATTACGCCTAGCGAAGTCAGTATTCATGTCACTAACGAATTAATTCTAAATTAATTCGTTCGCCCGAATTGAAATCTAATTTTAATTCCGCGTCGAAATCTAATTTCGTTTAATATATCGAATATATTAATTCTTCTATTAATTCCAAATTAATCGTTATCTCTCTTTAATTGATCTTTTATCCTAGATAAAATATCTCCGCAATTAATCCCAGATTAATTTTCTCTCTCTTCTAATTAATCCCAGATTAATTTAGAGTGCGAGTCATACTTCATCGGTGAATCTTCGGGAAGCGACCCATGAGATCCCCAGATATGTTGGCAGTAAATTCGATCGTCGGACTATCCGAACACGTAAGTATCTCGTACTACGTTTATACAGATTTACAAGACAAGGTTGGCCTCAAGCAAAGCGCCATGCCTACCCAATTCTCTGGAAATATCCTTACAGGAATAAAGGATCTATATCAGGGGTAGTATACGTAGTATTGCGTATTTCTGTCCAGTATCGGACAATCACGTGCTAGGCCTGGGGCTGGAATTGTGTCTGCCCCGTACGAAGCACATGTCGGATGTCTGGTAACTAGTCTCTCTAATCGGATAAACATGACCTTGTCATTTTATCCCGATGACTGCAGTACTTAAGAGTACTAGTACCGTATCCTACGTGACCATCATCTCCATATGACTGGAGTGACACTTCCGTCTTGACATCACACCCAACACACTACGATTCTCAATATACCCAGCATTGGCGTACACAGAACCTGTTAAAGCCCTGGACGACTGCAACCAAAGTATATTGATTGTCGCAAGTATTAGCGGTGCAAGTCTCAAGTTAAGACCAAATACACCTACCCTGATTTCGGAATTCCATAGACACATAGTCATACTACCAATGGAATTCTGAGGGGGTCTATCCTGAGCGAAACTGTTTCCCGTACCATCGGTAAAACACAACCTCCTATTACACTTGCATGAGTATCCTATACCCAAAAATATGAGAACTATGCCGTTGTGCCCTCACAATGCGCACAAGTGCAATACTAGTCTTTTACGTAATTATCGATGTCCAATCTCTATAATACTCTGACTAGGGATATTTAATGATTTATCCTTCGTGGACTGATACTGTCTCAGATCATTCTCCGTCCAGGAACAAATCATAGGGATCTCCTATCATTTATACATCTAGGTGATCTAATCACAAATGATAAGATTGCAATCTCCTTTGTCACATAGTTAATTTGTAAAACAACACCATGATCTGTAAAAATAGTGACACTATGGGTCATAATTGTCCAACACTATTTTTGCGGCAAACTGGGCAGTGCTGTGGGGTGTGTGTGCATGCAGTTTGGAGGTGATGTTGTTAGGTGTGAATGGCTATTTTTAGGGCTGTGTGTAGGTGTGAACAAGGGTGCAGGTCAGAGGGGTGGTTGCGTTGAATGGGGCTGGTCGGCGTGATGGAGGTGAGGGTTGTTGGTGCGTGGAGTAGTTGGCGTGAAGGGCTGGTTAGGGAGTTGATTTTAAGTAAAGGGCCGTGTGTGCGGGAGTGGGTGGCAGTTTGGGCGTGAAGCTTGTATGTGTATGTGAGGCTGATTTGTGGTGTGTGTGCGTGTGTGGGCTGGTTTACGTGTCTGGCTCGTGGGGCTACATGGTTTTTTTTTGTTTTGAGGGAGGGTTTTGGTCAATGGCTGAAGGTTTGTGGGGGCCGTGAGTGCTAGAAGGTGAGGGGTTTATTATTTTTGTCGTGTTTGTTGTGGCTAGATGAAGGGCACTGGATTCACGTGGCTAATAGCATGTTGTTTCGTGAGTGGATCTTGTGTGTATGTGCTAGGGTTATTTTCTTTTTGTTTTTTTTGTGTGAATGAGCTAGGATTTTGGGTGTGTGATCAAGGGTTCTTTTTATATGCAAAGGGATGAGGTTTACCTGGTTTGAATAGGAAAGGCTTTGTATAATTAAGAGGATATCTTTTAATTAGTATTTCATAAGGAACAATCTTCTTAAATTAGGGAGGTGATTTGATTTAATTTGATTTATTCTTTTTTAGTTAGGGATTTGATTTGGTTTAATTAGGCAAGGGATCCATGGGATTTCTTTAATTTAGGAAGTAGATTTGGCTTGATTTATGCATGTGTTGAGTGTGTGTTTTATTATTTGGGAAGTGTATGGGCGTGTGGCTTAGTGTGATTTGGGCGTGAGTTGATTTGTCTTGGTGGGCTTGGGTTTTGTTTGGTTTGGTGATGTGTGGGCTTGGTGTGTGTCTTGCGGGGGTTTGGGCTAAGGGTGTGTTTTAAAACAGAGGTCCAACAAGCGAACCCGCAGCTACTCCAGCGAATTAAATCCAACAATGTGTCAATTCTTGACTCTTCCCTTCCGACGTCTGTTTCCCGTAACTTCCACAATAAAAGAGGTAGTGTCTCCATACGAGACTCATCATCGGACTTATATGTAAAAATTCAGTGACTACAGTCCCCCCCACTTTGATGGGACTTGTGTAGTGTGTGACAATGACAATCATATCAAAGTTTATGTAATGCAATTTTACTTACCTGGCTCGCCAGCTGCCACCTGACTTGCATGCTGCTTTGAACTGAGTTGATATGGTGGAGAGGTGCCTCGACCCCTGGGCTTCATTCCTAAACCACCGAATGTGGGCTCTATTCCCGACCTGTGTTGACTTTTGGCTTTGTTCCTGAACTTTTGATTGTGGGCTTTATTCTCTGGGCTTTATTCCCGAACTAAACTGGCGGTGGGCTTTGCTCCTGAGCTATGTTGATTGTGGGCTTTGTTCCCGAACTGTCTTAAGATAGGGCTTTATTCCCCAGGCTTTGTTCCCGAACTGTGTTAAGATAAGGCTTTATTCCCCTCCACTTTTTTCCCGAACTGTGTTGACTGTGGGCTTTGTTCCCGAGCTGTACTGAATGTGGGATTTGTTCCATGTGCTTTGTTCCCGTTTTGTGCTGAGTGCGGGCTTTATTCTCGAGCTGTGTAGAGAGTGGGCTTTATTCACTGGGCTTTGTTCCCGAACTGTGTTGGCTGTGGGCTTTGTTCCCGAGTTGTACTAAATGTGGGCTTTATTCCCTGGGCTTTGTTCCCGAACTGTTGATTGTGGGCTTTATTCCCTGGGCTTTGTTCCCGAACTTATTTGATTGGGTTGATTGTGGGATTTGTTCCCGATCTGTGTAGACTATGGGATTTGTTCCCGAACTTGCTGAATGTGGGCTTTGTTCCCGAATTATTTGACTACGGGCTTTGTTCCCGAACTGTGTAGACCATGGGCTCTGTTCCCAAGTTGTACTGAATGTGGGCTTTATTCCCTGGTCTATATTCCCGAATTGTATTGACTGTGGGCTTTGCTCCCGAGCTGTATTAAATGTGGGCTTTGTTCCCAAGCTATTGATTGTGGGCTTTATTCCCTGGGCTTTGTTCCCGAACTGTTGATTGTGGGCTTTATTCCCGAACTGAATTAATTATGGGCTTTGTTCCCAAACTTGTGTTGACTGTGGGCTTTCTTCCCGAACTATTGATTGTGGGCTTTATTCATGAACTGAATTAATTGTGGGCTTTGTTCCCGAACTTGTGTTGACTGTGGGCTTCGACCCTGGGACTCATCCCCAAACTGATATTGATGTGGGCCTCGACCCTGGGACGCATCCCCAAAACTGCTGCTGATGTGGGCCTCAACCCTGGGACTCATCCCCAAAACTGATGCTGATGTGGGCCTCGCCCCTGGGGCTCATCCCCAAACTGATACGGATGTGAGCCTCGACCCTGGGACTCATCCCGAAAACTGATGACACAGAGGGCCTCGACCCTGGGATTCATTCCCGAAACTAACGATGCTATGTTGCTATTTTTGGTTGGCTTGCTTTTGCCGCTTTCTCATTTTCTTTAAAACCTGCGAACAAAAACAAGACAAAGATTGCGTGTATATGACGTGTATGCATGCATGCATGAATGTGTTTCCTATTCCGATGGGTTAGGTTTTCCTTGTGCTCCTCAGTGCTTCTTCGCCTACAAATGTCTCTGGTTGCCCCCTGGGTTTGCTTATAATTTCCTTCTGCCGGTCTCTTCTGGTGATTGGTTGGTTTTCTTTTGTCTCATGGCTAAAGATCTCGTTGTTTCCCTTATTTGTGAGGTGGTAGACTGGTCGCCCCCAGTCTTGATTTAGTTTTCCGCTTTTCGCCGCTTGTAATAGGTCAAAGTGAACCACGTGATGTGGCATTCCATATCATCATACTATATCACATTCTACGAAATAGTCCCAATAGTTACACATATTATTACCCTCAAAGAATGCTCAGTAATGAAACCAGAGAACCTTCAAAACATTCAACGCAACTCAAATCCAAGTCTTTGAATAAATGATCTAAGCCAGACTCAAAGTGTGTGTGTACAAATGTTCCTTTGCAGATTCATCCCCAGGTAAGCCAACTCAATGATTTCGTCAAAAAACTGGGATCGATGGGTCAAACCAACCTAGATGTCTCAATTATGCCTGCAGTTGCTTTTCTGTGCTCAATGTGGTATGGTTTTCTTTCTCTTTTGTTTCTTTCTTTTTTCTTTTCATTTTGAACTTCTTTTTTCTTTTCTTTTCTTTTTCTCTTTTTTTTCTTTCTCTCTCTTTTTTTTTCAACACACATACCCTTTAAGGTAGCATTTCTCCTCATGATGGTCCTAATACTCTCCCATGGGTAGCTTCACGCTTATCGGTTATAGGTGGTTCAATTTTTTTTAAAGACTTTTCTTTCATTTTCAACCATACCACACATCATAACATAAGCAAATCAAGATAGACATCTAAGCAAATGGTCATTCACCGACCTACAATTTCTTCAACTAGTCACCTTGCCAACTACTCAGGTTTTCACCGCTAAGAACCTATAGTGAAGTGCTTACGAGCCTAACATAGATCAATCACTCAAAGTATCAGATAAAAGCACATCAAGAGTTTATCGTTTCTAAGATTTCACCCTAAAGCAAACGATTTCATCATTGGACTTATGTCTAACTATTAAGGACTTAAAAACAAACAACTTTTTCTTTTTTCTTTTTTTTTTCTCTTTTTTTTTCTTTTTTTTTTCTTTTTTCTTTTTTTTTTTCTAAAGGCCCTCCGATGGTCTTTCTATCCTTGCAGTAAAGTTCTCTGTTCCTCGGTTTCCTTTTCCGCGATATCCATGTTTGCTAAACCCTCTTGACAAACTTTTTATTTTTAATCTCTAACCCAACGGATATCTATGATGGCTTTTAAGACACAAGGTTAACATGATGCATGTATGCATGAGATGCATAAGATGCGTGCGATGCATGGAATATATAAGTCGGCCCATTATCATTTTAAAGCATTCAATCATACTATTGCGCGGTGCAAACTTGTCCCAGTTGAAAAGGCCCAATTGGCTAAACAACTTCAAATTATATGAGGCCTAAACACAAAATGGCTCATCTGCATTTTAGAAGATTTTGGCCCAATTGTCATAAAGCACAGACTCATTCCAGTTTAAATGGCCGAACAAGCCCATACCTCATGATAAAATAGTCCAACTGAATCCAAATGACGATGGTCCTAAACGAAAGCATAAAAGAATAGTTTATATTGGTCTTACGACTATGGTTCATATGTGGGTTTACAGGGATGTAGACAAAGGCTCCCGCTGATGAAGGATTGCCCACAACTATGACTCCCCACTCAAGGGTTCAAGTGACCAAGTGAGCACACCTTTTTTATACCTTACGGTACGTGCCAATGAGTTATGGTGCATGACTGACAGTCAAATGGATCTCCCGTTGTGGATTCCCCAGAGGGAGGGCGGAGCGAACTCTCTTAGAAACCCAAGCCTCTTAGGCTCTTATCACCTTGGTGCCAAGAATAAACAACAAGTCCTCCAAATTAGTCCATCACAGTGAGCTACGGGTACATGATTATCTAGGTACCTTCATAGCTTTTCCTTATAGAAAGGTAGTGAATGAATAGCCTTAAAAATGCCTTTGATTAAACCCCATTTCAACCCACGGTAGACATGATTAACTAAAGCATAAATCATAAACATCACAAAGCATGATTTCGGGGCCAATTCTCTATCCCCAGTGGAGACGCCAGACTGTAGGACACAGATGTTGATGACGCTGTTCTAGGCTTACGGCCTAGTTGGGAGTACGGAAAAGTCCGCGGAGGAACTAAACCGGAGAAATAACATGGAGTCGCCACCCGGTGTGAACTGGAAAATATGGTTTAAGGCCGCACTCACCCCTCTCAAGGGAAGACCTCAAACCGTTGGGTTCGAAATGGTCTCTTACTTATGTCACTTGTAACGATATGATTTGTGCAATAAACTAACCAAATCTACTCAACATGTATGCTCAAAGGTAACTTAGATCTAGTCCACATTCATCAAAACAATCCTATGACTAAGTTCGCATGCTTTGAAAATAAGTCATTATAACGGCAAGGATTTAGCACCACACAACGAGCATGTTGAATCATTGAACATGAAGAACAAATAAACAACCATTTAAACATAAACGTAAACTAAGTTCCTAATGTGAAATCAAATAATTAATCATGCATAAATAATAACATAATCATACTTAAAAAATAACAATATTCTAGACTAAATCATGCTCGAATACAAAGTTTGGATGAAACGAAATACGTGTGTCTCTCAAGTGGCACGTGGTATTGTATCCCGAGTGAAGACCACACTACCGTCCATTCGGATTTGGCTACAGAATTTACGTCCGGGTTTCCATCCGATATACCACAAAAGAGAACACGCATTCCGCTCATCCGGAAATCACATCATGCATCAACAAACGACTCTCATGCGATAATATATTAAAATAAATAAAAGAAATGAAAGATGATAAATAACTAAGGTGCCCTCGGGTCTAACCTCTTTTGTCGTCTCTGGAAAGCGCGTTACACGGCCGTCGGAAGGGTTGATGTTCAGCAACTTTTCTGGTTCACTAATCCAACATTTTTCCTTGCTGTTTCGCTGTTTGGGTTGCTGTTTTCACTCCGTTTCGCTACTGTTTTCGCTATATTTTCTGGTCATTGTTTTAAGGCAAATAAGGGACTGTTTTGGCGGTTATAAGGGGGATTGGACTATTGTTTTTGGACTGTTTTAAGGCGAAAAACTGGGCAGTTTTAGGGTATTTTCTGGGCAGTTTTAAGGGTCTATTTGTGCGGCAAAATGGGTAGTGCAGTGGGGGGTGTGTGGGCGCAGTTTGGATGTGTTGTTGTTAGTTGTGAATGGCTGTTTTTAGGGCTGTGTGTAGGCGTGAACAAGGGTGCAGGTCATAGGGGTGGTTGCGTTGAATGGGGCTGGTCAGGGTGGGATGAAGGTGAGGGTTGTTGGTGCGTGGAGTAGGTGGCGTGAAGGGCTGGTCAGGGAGTTGATTTTGAGTGAAGGGCTGTGTGTGTGGAAGTAGGTGGCAGTTTGGGCGTGAAGCTTGTACGTGTATGTGAGGCTGATTTGTGGTGTGTGTGCGTGAGTGGGCTAGTTTACGTGTCTGGCTCGTGGGGCTGCAGGATTTGTTTTGTTGTGAGGGAGGGTTTTGGTCAATGGCTGAAGGTTCGTGGGGGCCGTGAGTGCTTGAAGGTGAGGGGTTTATTATTTTTATCGTGTTTGTTATGGCTAGATGAAGGGCACTGGATTCATGTGGCTAATAGCATGTTGTTTCGTGAGTGGGTCCTGTGTGTATGAGCTAGGGTTATTTTCTTTGTGTTTTTTTTTGTGTGAATGAGCTAGGTTTTTGGGTATGTGATGAAGGGTTCTTTTTATAGGCAAATGGATGAGGTTTACCTTGTTTGAATATGAAAGGATTTGTATAATTAAGGGGATATCTTTTAATTAGTATTTCATAAGGAAATATTTTCTTAAATTAGGGAGATGATTTGATTTAATTTGATTTATTCTTTTTTAGTTAGGGATTTGATTTGGTTTAATTAGGCAAGGGATTCATGGGATTTTTTTAATTTAGGAAGTATATTTGGCTTGATTTATGCATGTGTTTAATGTGTGTTTTATTATTTGGGAAGTGTGTGGGCGTGTGGCTTAGGGTGATTTGGGCGTGAGTTGCTTTGTCTTGGTGGGCTTGGGTTTTGTTTGGTTTGGTAATGTGTGGGCTTGGTGTGTGTCTTGCGGTGGTTTGGGCTAAGGGTGTGTTTTAAAACAGAGGTCCAACAAGCGAACCCGCGGCTACTCCAGCGAATTAAATCTAACAATGTGTCAATTCTTGACTCTTCCCTTCCGACGTCCGTTTCCCGCGACTTCCACAATAAAAGAGGTAGTGTCTCCATGCGAGACTCATCATCGGGACTTATATGCAAAAATGCAGTGCCTACACACATGTCATTGATAACAGATACAACAAACATGCATTCTAAGTGTAATAATAATGAAATGGCCATCTCCCAGTGGAGTTATATCCTGAGTGCGAACTATATTATCGTCCAATAGGAATCAGATATGGAAATTACGTTCAGTTTTCATCTTATATACTACGGGATAATAAGGCCAGATATCATTCACATACGGCCAGACAAATGACAGGTCTGGCCGGACATCATTCCCAGATAACACAGCAAGTAGTAAAACATGTATATTAATATTAACAAGATAAATGAATTAAACCTATGTGGCATAATTATATAAGATGAAACAAATATACATAAAAATGATTAAATATACGATTAACTAGAGAAAGTAGTATAGGTGATCTGACACCCATAAGGGCGGCCGGAGGTGTGTGCATGTTCCTCTAGACATGATGTAGTTACAATAGAATCTCAAATATATAGAAATGTAAAAGAATGTGCCCTCAGGTCATACTTTTATGTTTTTTGGTGGCTCTGAAGGACGTTTCTGAATTCTTAATCACGCTGGATTCGTATCAGGGGGTGTGGAACTCCAAGGTTTTATGGCTCTCTTTCACTCTTATTATTTATAGAATTTTAGGGTTTTATCGGTTTGATTCACCAACCAACCTCTCCAAAAAGCAACCTCTCAATCCCCTTCAAGAAGGTGGAACCCCCCTGTAGGACACAGAAATGGACGACGCTGTTCCGGGCTCGCGGCCCGGTTGGGAGTACGGAGTAGCCTGCGGGGGAACTAAACCAGAGAAATAACATGGAGTCGCCACCGGTGTGAACCGGGAAAATGATTTCAGGCCGCACTCACCCTTCGCAAGGGAAGACCTCAAATCGTCGGGTTCGGAATGGTCCCTTACTTATGCCACTTGTAATGATATGATTTGTGCAATAATTTAATCGAATCTAGCAACATATATTTCCAAGGGTATTCTATTTCTAAGTTCAAATGCATAGAAACAAAGCTCGTATCTACATTTGCCTATAACCTATGCCTAAGCTTGCATGCATAAAAGTAGATTGAAATAACGGTGAACACATAATTTCACAAACGCATTACATTGATGATCATGGAACGCAAATGAACGATGATTGTACGAGCATGCATATTAAAGAGAGGCAATTAAGTGCATAAATATTGGAGAGAGCTAACTAATCATATGATGGGGAAGGGAATGACTAGGAGAACAAACATGCATGAAACGTGATAAAGGAATACGTCCAGTGTGTGCACATTCGTGTAGCATTCGTAAACACGTTCGAATGGTAAATAGAATGCAAGCGTTCGAGTAGCATTTGATAATGCGTTCGAACGATAAACAGAATGTCCGCATTTGTATAGCATTTGATAACGCGTTCGAACGGGATGAGACCTGATGCATGATACAATAAATCACATGAACGTTCGATTAGCATTCGTAAACACGTTCGAACGGTAAACAAAAGGTTTGTGTTCGTATAGTGTTCGAGAATACGTTCGAACGGAATAAGACCTGATACATGATAAAACAAAGAAAACATATGCGCGTTCGAGTAGCGTTTGTAAACGCATTCGAACGGTAAATAGAAGGTTCGCGTTCGTATAGCGTTCGAGAACGCGTTCGAACGGGACAAGACCTGATGCATGATAGAATAAAGAAAACATATACTCCTTCGAGTAGCGTTCGTAAATGCGTTCGAATGGTAAATAGAAGGTTCACATTCGTATAGTATTCGAGAACGCGTTCGAACGAGACAAGACCTGATGCATGATAGATGACGCAACACATACATAGATAAGAAAATCCACAATGTAGGACCTCGTGTGCCCGATGGAACATGTTTCACTTTCAATCGGGTGCACCTCGTCCGGCGCAGCAAAACATCATGGAAAAGGTAGCCTTTAGGCATTTCCCTCGAATAGAGGACCTTTAATCCACCCTAGTTAGCCCATGCGCACAAGAATGCAATGCATGCATAAATAAAACAATGATATGCAAAAAGGTAAATGACATAATAAAAGGCGCGGCAAAACATCGTGGTAAAGGTAGCCATCGTGCAAATTCAATAATAGCCTCCCATTATTTTCTTCAAGTCTCTAACCCTCTTGTGGAGAACTCGGGAAATCGCATTTCCTAGTGGGCTAGGATCCCGTTAAATAACACACAACCTTGACTTTGGCCAATAAAAGCTGTATGCTATTTAACTTAGGTAGATCTCTATGATCAATTGGATCTCATCCAATTCCTAGATCCTGTTAGGTGGACATCCAAGTCCCAAACATATGTATAATGTCAATGTATCCATTACATTTTCCTAACCCTATCCTCGGAATCATCTAGGCCTTGGATTTGGCCAAAAACAAACCTAATGATTCCAGTTAAGCGGGACCCATTGACGAGGAAAGTTTCATAATCAATGTCATTGGACAAAAAGTGATCTTGACTTTGGCCAATAAAAATCACGATTTGGACAAGACACCGATATGCAACAAAACTCTCATGATTCAAGTACATCCTTGATTGACAAAGGTCTTGACTTTGGCCAAAACAAACCAATGCCAACTTCGGATCTTGAACAAGAATCATTCAATGGAAGGAAAATCGCTTAATATTGTTTGAGGGATTTTTCGCGTAATTGGCAACCAATTAATTTATCTTTGTTA
>SKCR01042286.1:0-63939 GCA_019454045.1 Zanthoxylum bungeanum
TATCAAAGCTTAGATAAGGAGTATTACACTATTACCTAAGGTAGCAAAATATCTTTTATAAAGAAGAGTGGAGGAAATAATACAAGGGAGAGTGGTAAACAAAAACTTGTCGTACTTCTCTTATTGATCAATCTCACAACACAAAAAGTAACTAAGGAAACAACATCCTACAACTTATAAGGTATCAAATTCCTTTATCTAGTAGCACAAGGAAGAAATAATAATCTAAACATTTAACTGTTTGTAAGAAGAATAATCAAGATAGTATGATCTTACCAGCTCTTTTGCTAAATGTCCTAAGGACGATCAAATTATCATGCTTCTTCACCCATTTCATCCGGGATTCCAGCCCTGAAAACTCGATGTATGCTTCATCCAGCACCACTAATATGGGCATGTCAAGGATCTTCAAGAGATCTTCATCATTGATGATACTGAATCAATAACATAGCCAAATAATGGGTCAGCAAGAAATATACAAGGTATATGAGAAAATAATTCCAAATCTGAAGCGAAAAACCCCAGCTAGACATTTTCAGAGATGCCAAATACACCAATTAACAAGAATGCCAAAATTTAAACTAGTACTTGTGAAGTTAAACCAATAATTGTGCCCAGATTCAATTTTCTTATAATTCCACAGAATCAACAACTCAGTACATGTTGGGCAATGGGGTCAACAGCTTTGTGCTTGTTAAAGAAAGTCGCAAGATAACTATTGGGATGCATGACTATGTTAGATGATACGTTTAGTTTCAATTGCAAAAACACTTGATGCATCAACTTCAGAAAAGGAAGGGAGCTCTAGCACGTGAAAACTGTGAAGAATAAAAAAAGTGAAATTCTTCAGAAAGTGTATGTTATTTATTCCAATAAATTTTTTTTTTTTTTAAAAAAAAAAAACATACCAAAACAAATTTCCCAAATTTCATGGGTGGTCACATGAAGGAAACATGAAAACTCAGAAGTATTGGATTTAGGTATGAACTTGATATTAGACATCAAAACCATATAAATAATAATTCTTTTGATATATGGACAAGACTGTTTACCGCTGAATTACGTTTGGATAACATTATGTGACACAAACACAAACATGTATACAGAAACACACAGCCAGTGAACATAAACAGTTTAAAATAACCTTCCATCTGGATTGTTTGGAGTTGTTAGAAATATGCATTTTGGCTTCTCTCTCTCAACAGCATCTGCAATGAGATCCACATTCAAGCTGAAGTCTGACTTTCTTGGAACTGCAGAAGATCACTGTATAAAGTCAAATCTATCTTTTTTGGAAAATGATAAACGAACTAAGGGTGACTAAAACTTTTGAACGGTATAGTACATGTACTTTATGATTAATGTTAGTCACTCTTCTGCCACCCTTTAGTCCATATATCATTACTCTTTTTTTTATAAGAGTAAAAATTCAAATCTTAAAAAGAACAAACATGAATGATGCAATATCAACAAGTTGGCTAATAAAACTTCCCACTCTGTAATATCAACAAGTTGGCTAATAAAACTTCCCACTCTCTAAGCCAGCAGCAGAAGCCATGGCAAACACAGCAAAGAAGACTTTTTGGTCCAGGAAGTTGAGTCATTGAACCTGTAACTCAGTAGTTCTATTGAGTTTTAGTCTGTAGAATTTCTATTTTGCTCGAATTTTCAGGTATGAATCAGTTGTGACTTTTGTTAAGGGTAGTAGCTAAATTTCAAATTTGGTATTTCAGTAATTTGAGTTAATAGGTTGTCTTTTGTTGGTCAAGATTTCTAATCCTTGTGATTTTGGGAATCATAATCTGATTAAGCAAGTGGAATATGCATTTTTCTTTTATCTCTTCATATTGAAAACCAAACCAAACAATTATTTAAACCAGATCTGATAACTCTTCCTTTGCAAACCTAAGAGGCTAAGAAGCCAATTGATTAACTCTAGCTCCTTCAAACATCAGTTTTTAAACCTTGGCCCCTTCCAACCTACAATTTCGACATCTATGAACTAAGGAGTGCAATCGGATAACCCATGTCTAATATTGAAACTCAAACCTACTAAAAATCTTCTATGTACCTTTGACGACAACTGCCCCATTAACAGCAGCATCAAACTCATACATTGTAAATGTTGGAGGACAGTCCAGAATCTTGTCACCAGGATCTAGTACACATCTGCAATGTTAGATTAATTAGAAAAACAACTGGATATTAGAGATTTTCAGTTTTTGAAGTGAAAAAAATAACAAGTAGTGTTGTAAGAGGTAATACAAGTGTCACTTGATAAGGACTAACCGCATAATCAAATCAATGAGTTCATCTGCACCACAGCCAACAAGAATATGATTTGATTCAAGCCCTGAATCTTCGGCAAGGGCAGCTCGCAATCGACGGCTTTCAGGGTCAGGATAGATATAAGGAAATTTCAGTTGCCCTAAAGCTTCACTAACCTACAAACAATCTGAAACTTGTACTTAGGAGATCAAAGGTAATCAACAGTAACCAGACTTGGAAATTGGAATATAAACAAATGATCATAGAAAATTAATACTGTGCTAAAGTAAAGTATGATGCTGCATATGACTTGCCTCTGGAGGTGGACCATAAGGATTCTCATTTGCATCTATTTTGATGATGTCCTCAGGGTTTCTTCCAAGTTGTGTTGACAAAACCTATAAGAAGGAACCCAGTATTTAAATGAAAATTAACTCATCAATTAACATGAGGACATATTCAAGGGGGGAAGTATGGAGTGTGAATCGACTTTATAAGGATTAACAGTAGGAAACTAAATCTATTTGAAACAGCTGAAGCAACTTAGACTCGAGAAACTATGAGTTAGCTTCAAGTTTTCTAGCCTCAAGTTTGTACCATCAACCTAAAAATTGAATTAGCAATTTACATGAGTCTAGACTAGAGACTCGAGAAACTATGAGTTAGCTTATCTAGTTGTTCATCGTTGAACACATAGCAGACAACCAGGTAAAGAAATGAAATTACAAAATGGCTTTTTTTAGCACCCAAGTAAAGAATCTAGAAAACAAAAGTGACAAACCCACACCACTGGCAACAGAAAACCTATCCAAACAAAACCGTCAACATTCAAGACTCAAGTGACTTCTGAATTCAAAGAAACAAATTCAATTGGCATTAGCTCACCCAACCATTAACTTAGAAGCATTGTCAAATGTCAATAAAATGAATTGTAGCAGCAAAAAGGAGAAAAACACTCAAACGGTTTATTATAAATGCCTAGTATTAAAATTGTTTCAGACATAATCACACAATCTATAGCACCAATCAGCATAAAAATACAAACTGAATAAAGCAAGAACATTGAGATAGCTCAAATGGGTGGTTCTCAAAATACCTCAAAAGGCAAAATAGGCTGATAAGGTTTCAATTTCCTCAAATGTGATCGAATAAATGAGTCACCGGTCAAACTCCGTTGACCCTCATTCACTTGTTGCTCTACAGGTAAAATGGAGGACATAGAAATGACCCTTCTCTGCTTTCCTTCAAATGAGCAAAAGGGTCTGTTTGGGAAGTTGGATTTCAGCAAATATTGGAATGATGATGATGAAGTGCCAATCACACCCATTAATTATCTGAATTTTATACGATTAAGAATAATTTATATAAAAAGCAGAATATACAAGTAAATAAGGGGAAAAAATAGATTCGCATACAAAGGAATTGTTATTGAACCAATACCTAAAACAGAGAGAACTAAAGAGGGGGAAACCTGTAAACCCTAATGGGCCGTGACAGTGACACAAGGAATCAGACAAAATTTACATATGGTTAAAATAAAGGAAAGATTTTTAATGAACTAAAGGACTTCGTTAAAGTGTTTGAACTTTGAACTCGGTTCGGTGGCCTCGAATCCGTTCAGTGTAAATTGCAACTTACCGGAGATTTTTATTTGGTGTAATATGGCGTATTTCAATTGGATGTAAAAATTTATAGCTTGTGGCTACCCACACTCGATTCACACACCAAAACATAAAAGCAATTAAAATTATCAAAAACCATAATTCCTATAATTTTTTTTTGGAAAATTATCTCTTAAAGATTTTATCCGAGATACATATCACCACTAATATTTTCTGATAATGATATTATAATACATAGATTTTCTGTTTAATATCAATAAGTTATTTTTCCATTAACAATGTTAAGAGCATGATAATATTAAAAAGATATTTTTATCAAATCATCTGATATAGTGGTTCCTGATATAAAATAAAAAGATTAGGTGTTTCATTAATATTATCATAATTCTTTGGTGATATAGAGATAATCTTCAAAAATAAGTTCACAAATATAATAAATTATTAACCACTTTAAAAAATTATTAATCAATTGCATTCATATCATTTTTATTTATAATATATTTTATTAACTTAATAGATGTTAATCTCACTCATTCTTTCTTATACTTACATTTACCTTCGCAATTAGAACTGACCCAATAACTAGTCATGTACAACAGAAAATATGGGAAAAAAAATATGTATGCCTTAGTTTCTACATCCATTAGATATGTTATAAGGTTATGTTGACTATTGCAACTTTTATATACACATATATAAAAGGATCCTTTCATTATTACTTGAAGGAGTTAAAAGTTAAAATCTGGGCTTGAATGGACATGATCCTCTGAATATTGGTTTCGTAATCAATATTGACGTGTTGAGAGTAAAATTGAGTGTCTTGCATGTTAGCACACTCCAACGCTCAAGTCGGCCTTTTCTTTTAAAAAAATGATATTGTTTTCGAAGTCCGAAATATAAAGACAAGTAATATTTTTTCTTGTAAGTTAAAAGTTTCAGAGAATGTTTCTTAAATTGATTGACCAAAACCTTTCTTGGATCTATCAATCTTCTATTTACAGTTCCACAATTTCATTAGGATTTGTGGATTAATGTTATTTAGACACGTGGAATATTGGCGTCAGATGTATATTTGATGTGTCACGCTCTATTCTTGTATGTTTAGTTTAGTATAATGTGATTATGTCATTAATTTCATCTATCATGCAGTGTATTTATATTTTAAGATAAGTGGATTATAATCAAATTCTACTGACTTGAGTATTTCGAAATGCTTTCTAATTTTCGGTGGATTTACTTTTGAACTAGTTTACTATGAAGAATTACCATTCTGAATTTCCGAAGTGAGTTCTTTATGGAGTGAAAGTACTCCGATGATTATTGATCAGTGATAGTCGTGTGACTTTCAACGGTAATATTTCAGAATATGATTTATTCTGCAACTTTGTTATAGATGTGTTACATGTGTCTAAATATTATTGGATCTTCTATTACTACCACATCCACTAAGGAATCCTATTGAGAAAGCTTTGTTTGGAGAGTAACACATGGCTTATGATAGTAGGCCATAAATTAGGGCACCTATAATTATCTTTTGGCAGTGTTCCTTATTGTCACCCATGTTCGTTTATTACTTTATAGTGAAAACTAAAGGATGCTCTCTTAAAAAATAGAAAATGTCCCTAAATATCAATTCTAGAGCTGAAAAAAAAGTGACTTTGATTCCAAATTTAGGAGAAACTTTGAAGATGAATTTGAACAAATGAATTTTGAAGATCACTAGTTTTTTCGGTAAAGATTTTCCGAATAGTTGATGCTCTATGATTTCACTACGTTATCAATACTAAATCATGTTGATTATCTTATTCATTATGACAATGTCACTGCACCCCAACATTTCTATTTTGTATTAATGAGCTATTATTTTATTAAATAGTATTAAGGGTAAAATAGTCTTTTATTATATATTTTTAATTGATTCTAATGTTATCAATGAAAAAGTGGCTAGTTGATAAACAAAAAACTTATGTGTTTCAGTGTCATTGTTAGAAAATCTAAACGGTAATATATACTTTTATTAAAACTTATGTGTCACGTAAATAATTTTCTTTTTTTTTTAATAAAGAAACTCGATTTATAATTATGTACCATAAAGAAAGTTATGAATTTTTTTTTGGTGGTAAATTTATTTCTAAGAATTCGACATTATCAGATCATATACATAAGTATGTACTTTATATGAATCATTTATATTTTTGATGATACATCAATATTTCATTTTATGTTAACACAACTAATAATCATGGTTGAAATAAATAAATACATATGTGAACTCAGTGACGAAACCACTAAGAGATGAGTGAGGACAATTGCTCTTACTCAATTCGAAAATTTACTAAAATATTTCATATAAATTAATGAAATGTATGATTTGTCAATGAAATAATTTTATTTTACTCTCGTTAAAATTAAGAGTATCTTTTATTTTTTGTGAAAATTAATTTTTGCCCCACCGTGTGATTGATAATTAACATAAAAAATTATAGAAATAATTTTTATCATCATTTTGTCATCTCTTTTTCATATATCATTAATCATAGAAAAATGTATGGGTTAGATTTAATCCTAATTTAGTCTCATTTTAGTCTTCATATTACTCCTTTAGCATATATCCTCCAATTGATATTTTGAAATATTGAAGGAAATTAACTTAAAGGGTTGGGTTTCGTTAATTTAAGCAAAATTTTGTGTTAAATAACGTAAAGAGATTTGCCATTGTGATTTGCATAATCTATTACAAATAATTTGTTTTGTTACTGTGTCCTTACAAAAGAATTTGAACAGCAGTAAATACAACACAGTTGTTACAATAATCAACAATACAGAAGTAATAATAAAATAACAGGACAACAGTAGACAGTGAACGGTAGGCACAGATCAGGAACGAAGGCAGTGGAAAGAATTCCGAGGCTTGTTGATGCGGCAACAATCTCCTTAAAACAAATTCGTCCCCTACCGAAATGGTGCAGTAGAATGCGAGACGTTTGTTTCCCAGGATGCAACGGAAATAAGCGACAATGGGCACCACCAGAATCGTCTTCAAACGAACCAAGATGTATTCGAACTCTTTCAACAGAAAAACAGTAAAGCAATTTTTGTTCTAGCTTCTCAGTGATGAAAAACGAAAACAGTCAATTACTTAAAACAAAATAAACACACCAATTAAAACACATTAGTGGGAGACCTTTCATTTGAAGTAACCACTAAATTAATTGATATAGTTAATTTGAGTGTTATGGAACTTCAAAAGGCTTGGAAAAAATGAAGAGGCTTGCAAAAATTGGCTGGGCCGAGCCCGCACAATTTGGTCCGGCATTCGTGTACGCAGGACACGCGGGTGCACACGAGCCAAGCTTGATTCGGATTTGATTTGCACCCCCCCCCCCCCCCGCGCACGTAGAGAGAGCCTCTATCCTTACAACTCTTACCCATCTACATATGAGCAATCATATATAAGCATAATATTCTCTCCATAGCTTTCCCATATGGGACAAGCTTACTTTTCTTTATTTTCCAACACCAATGGGTGAACTTTGAGCAACAATTTCTCATTCACCCAAGCATCATTTTAAGCATATGAATATACCATTTCGAAGTACTCACGGAGGAGTATCCGAATCATTTAATAACAACCACTAACACGAAGTGGACCATGCTTAAAATTGAGCCTCAAAATGCTTACTTATAAGCAATTTTCCAACAATCCCCCACATGAATGAAATTGGAGGAAAAAAAAACGTCGAATAAAATTATTTTATAAAACATTTTATTTTGACCTAGAAGAGTTCAACGGTTCAACACCTGCATAGGATAGGTAGGCCTCAGCCTTTGAACCTTCCCTTGTGAAAATATATCTCATTTACTGGCTGACAGTGGACGCGATGTCATTGAACTGTACTGCCGTTCATGTAAATGGAGAAAATTTATCACACAGATATTTAACCTAACACATCTGAGTTCTCATTATTATGTTCATTTTGGCCATGAACATCAACCTGGTTCTGCAAGAGTTTCTAAGAATTGAGCCCCGTACAATTCCCTTTGAAGCGGCCCCACTTCTCTCTCACATAGGTGATTTCTTATTTAAGAGCATCTCGTAATACTCTGCTCGGATTCCCGACGCATAAGAATCATTAAAAGCCTTTGCTTAACCTCAATCCATACAAGCATCACTGTTTCATTTCACCATAGGAATGGACTAGAGGGTAACCCCCCCACAGTGAACCAATTATGTCTTTTACGAGTAGGTTGTCCCATTGAACCTAGATCTTGGGATCTCCAGTCAACAAGGTTGGGTTTTCCTTCGTAATAAACATTTATCTAATGGGGTTTAGTCCCATTCCCCTCGATGATTTCACAACCAACTCTCTATTTAACCCTTTGGTTAGCGGATCCGCAATGTTATCCTTTGACTTTACATAGTCAATCGAAATAACTCCAGTAGAGAGTAATTGTCTAACGGTATTGTGTCTACGACGAATATGTCTAGACTTACCATTATACATAATGTTATGTGCCCTTCCAATTGCAGATTGACTATCGCAATGAATGCAAATTGCTGGCACTGGCTTAGGCCAACTTGGAATATCCTCTAGAAAATTTCGAAGCCATTCTGCTTCTTCAGCACACTTGTCTAATGCAATGAATTCTGATTCCATTGTAGATCTGGCTATCACAGTCTGTTTGGAGGATTTCCATGATATAGCTGCACCTGCTAGTGTAAACACATAGCCACTGGTAGACTTTGAGTCTTTCATGTCAGATATCCAATTAGCATCACTGTATCCTTCGACTACAGCTGGATATCTATGATAGTGCAACCCATAATTACGAGTAAAACGTAAGTACCTAAGTACTCTCACTATTGCTTTCCAGTGATCAACCCCTGGATTACTCGTATATCTGCTGAGCTTGTTTACTGTACAGGCTATATCAGGTCTTGTACAACTCGATAGATACATCAAACTCCCGATCACTCTAGAGTATTCTACTTGAGATATACCATGTCCCCTATTCTTTGATAGGTGTAGACTCACATCTAAAGGAGTTCTAGCCACAGCAGAATCATCATTGTTAAATTTACCAAGAATCTTGTCCACATAGTGTGACTGATCAAGAATAAGTCCATCAGGACTTCTCGAGATCTTTATTCCCAGAATGACATCTGCTAAACCCATGTCTTTCATGTCAAACTTGGATTTCAGCATATTCTTGGTAGATTTCACCATTTTAACATTACTCCCGACAATCAATATGTCATCAACGTAGAGACATAAAATGACATAGCCAACTTCTGTCTCTCTGACATAAATGCATTTATCACACTCATTGATTTTGAAACCATTTGCTAACATGGTGTCATCAAATTTTTTATGCCACTGTTTTGGAGCTTGTTTTAATCCATACAAGGATTTAACCAACTTACAGACTTTCTTTTCTTGTCCTGGAGCTATAAAGCCTTCAGGTTGTTCCATGTAAATTTCTTCATCTAAATCTCCATTTAGAAAGGCTGTTTTCACATCCATCTGATGTACCTCAAGATTGCGCAAAGCTGCAATCGCTATTATCATCCTTATGGAATTTATTCTCGTTACAGGAGAATAAGTATCAAAGTAATCAAGACCTTCACGTTGTCTGTAACCTTTAATTACAAGTCTTGCTTTGTACTTATCAATTGATCCATCTGCCTTTATTTTCTTTTTGAAAATCCACTTGGACCCTAAAGGTTTACATCCTGGAGGAAGATCCACTAACTCCCAGGTGTGATTTTGTAAGATGGATTCAATTTCACTATTGATGGCATCCTTCCACAAAGCACCATCAGCTGACCTTACAGCTTCGTTATAGCTTTGAGGATCATTTTCTAGCAAAAATGTCAGAAAATCTGGACCAAATGATTTTTCGGTTCTAGCTCTTTTGCTACGTCTTGGTTCAAGTTCAACAACTTGTTGATCCTCTGGAACATTTATTTGTTCTCGGTCCTGACTATCTTCAATAATAGTCTCATGTACCCGTTTGTGTACATTTGAATTCGAATTAGTTTTACAAGGAAAAACGTATTCGAAAAAGGATGCATTCCTCGACTCCATTATCGTATTCTTGTGAATATCTGGTATATTAGACTCATGCACAAGAAATCGATAAGCATTACTGTTATGTGCATATCCTATGAAAATACAATCAACAGTTTTTGGTCCTATCTTCACCTTTTTAGGTGGAGGAATAACTACCTTGGCAAGACACCCCCACACTCGTAGAAATTTGTAGGAAGGTACTCTTCCTTTCCACATCTCATAAGGAGTTTTCCCTGCATCTTTCCGTGGTACCTTATTTAAAAGGTAATTAGCTGATAAAACAGCTTCTCCCCACATATTCTGAGGTAAGCCAGAGCTGATTAACATAGCGTTCATCATCTCTTTCAAGGTACGATTCTTCCGTTCTGCAATCCCATTGGATTGGGGTGAATAAGGAGCTGTGGTTTGATGTATGATTCCATTTTGTTCACAAAGTGATTCAAAAGGGAAAACATACTCACCACCACGATCACTTCTCAACTCCTTAATTCTTTTGTTCAGTTGATTCTCAACTTCATTCTTATAGAGAACAAATTTCTCTATAGCTTCGTCCTTGCTTTTCATCAAATACACATAGCAAAATCTAGTGCAATCATCAATAAAGGTAATAAAATATTTATTACCGCCTCTCGATTGTATTGAATTAAAATCACATACATCGGTATGAATAAGATCAAGTGGTTCAGAGTTTCTTTCAATACTATGAAAAGATGATCTGGTTAGTTTTGCCTCAACACAAGTATCACACTTATGTTTGTTATCAATTTTAAAATTTGGAATGTGGTTCATGTTAATTAATTTCCGTAATGAATTAAAATTAACATGTCCTAATCTACCATGCCATAGATTAGAGTACTCAACAATATAAGCAGAAGAACTAGCTTTATTGATATTCTTAGGTTTAACAACCATTACATTGAGCTTAAAGAGCCCATCAGTTACATACCCTTTTCCCACATACATCCCATTTTTAGTTAAAACTACTTTATCAGACTCGAACACCATCCGGAATCCATGCTTGTTCAGAAGCGATCCAGACACAAGATTCTTCCGTATTTCTGGTACATACAGAACGTTGTTCAAAGTCAACTCTTTCCCAGAGGTCATCTTCAGAATCACCTTGCCTTGACCTTCAATCTCAGATGTTGCTGAATTTCCCATGTATAATTTTTCCCCATTACCAGTAGGCTCAAATGAAGAAAACATGCTCTTGTCCGAGCACACATGTCGAGTGGCACCAGTATCAATCCACCACTCTTTTGGGTTAGAACCCACCAGATTCACCTCAGAAACCACAGCTGAAAGGTTAATGTCTGAAACATCTTGAGTCATATTTTCCATCACATTAGCCTCTTGATTCTTTTTCTTCTTCGGCAGTCTGCACTCAGAAGACTTGTGACCCATTTTGTCACAGTTGAAGCATCTTCCTTGAAATTTGGATTTCTTGGAAACTCCTCCTTTAGGGCCCATCTTTGACCCTTTGTTTTTAGGGTTCTTGTTCTTATGGCCATGTTCAACAACATTTGCTTTGGCCTCATGAGTTATTCCTCTCTTGTCAGATACTCTGTAATCTTCCTCAATTCTAAGCTTAAGAACCAAGTCTTCAATGCTCATTTCTTTTCGCTTATGCTTTAAATAATTCTTGAAATCTTTCCATCCAGGTGGTAGTTTTTCAATTATCGAGGCTACTTGGAATGTTTCACTTAAAACCATCCCCTCAGCATGAATTTCTGCTAGAATAATTTGCAATTCTTGTACTTGACTTAACACAGTTTTGGAATCAATCATCTTAAAATCTAGGAAACGGCCTACGACAAATTTCTTAGTACCGGCATCCTCAGTTTTATATTTTCGGTCTAAAGATTCCCAAAGCCCTTTTGCTGTTTTCATCCCGGCATACACACTGTACAAGGAATCACTCAGCCCATTTAGCACATAATTCCTACATAGGAATTCAGAATGTTTCCAAGCATCGATTGCACTGATAACTTGGATATCAATCTCACCCTCCACGGGTTCAGGAGCATCTTCCTTTAGAAACCTCGCAAGGTTCAATGTGGTCAAGTAGAAAAACATTTTCTGTTGCCACCGTTTAAAATTCTGTCCACTGAATTTTTCAGGTTTTTCTGCAGCAGGATTGACATGGCTCACATGTCCAACAGGTTGTCTAGCCACAGAGGCAGTGACACCTTGGCTAGCCACAGCGGCTGCCATATTAAGCCCAGAGGCTGAAGCAAGTTGGCCAGCCGAGGAGGCTGCCACTGCACTTTGGCCAGCCACGGGGGCTGCCACAATATTTTGGCCAGCCGAGGAGGCTGCCATATTCGGATCTACTGTGTTTGGACTGTTTTCCATATCCACAGAGTCGAATTTGTTTTAAGACTATTACAAATAATTTGTTTTGTTACTGTGTCCTTACAAAAGAATTTGAACAGCAGTAAATACAACACAGTTGTTACAATAATCAACAATACAGAAGTAATAATAAAATAACAGGACAACAGTAGACAGTGAACGGTAGGCACAGATTAGGAACGAAGGCAGTGGAAAGAATTCCGAGGCTTGTTGATGCGGCAACAATCTCCTTAAAACAAATTCGTCCCCTACCGAAATGGTGCAGTAGAATGCGAGACGTTTGTTTCCCAGGATGCAACGGAAATAAGCGACAATGGGCACCACCAGAATCGTCTTCAAACGAACCAAGATGTATTCGAACTCTTTCAACAGAAAAACAGTAAAGCAATTTTTTGTTTCTAGCTTCTCAGTGATGAAAAACGAAAACAGTCAATTACTTAAAAACAAATAAACACACCAATTAAAACACATTAGTGGGAGACCTTTCATTTGAAGTAACCACTAAATTAATTGATATAGTTAATTTGAGTGTTATGGAACTTCAAAAGGCTTGGAAAAAATGAAGAGGCTTGCAAAAATTGGCTGGGCCGAGCCCGCACAATTTGGTCCGGCATTCGTGTACGCAGGACACGCGGGTGCACACGAGCCAAGCTTGATTCGGATTTGATTTGCACCCCCCCCCCCCCCCCCCGCGCACGTAGAGAGAGCCTCTATCCTTACAACTCTTACCCATCTACATATGAGCAATCATATATAAGCATAATATTCTCTCCATAGCTTTCCCATATGGGACAAGCTTACTTTTCTTTATTTTCCAACACCAATGGGTGAACTTTGAGCAACAATTTCTCATTCACCCAAGCATCATTTTAAGCATATGAATATACCATTTCGAAGTACTCACGGAGGAGTATCCGAATCATTTAATAACAACCACTAACACGAAGTGGACCATGCTTAAAATTGAGCCTCAAAATGCTTACTTATAAGCATTTTCCAACAATCCCCCACATGAATGAAATTGGCGAAAAAAAACGTCGAATAAAATTATTTTATAAAACATTTTATTTTGACCTAGAAGAGTTCAACGGTTCAACACCTGCATAGGATAGGTAGGCCTCAGCCTTTGAACCTTCCCTTGTGAAAATATATCTCATTTACTGGCTGACAGTGGACGCGATGTCATTGAACTGTACTGCCGTTCATGTAAATGGAGAAAATTTATCACACAGATATTTAACCTAACACATCTGAGTTCTCATTATTATGTTCATTTTGGCCATGAACATCAACCTGGTTCTGCAAGAGTTTCTAAGAATTGAGCCCCGTACAATTCCCTTTGAAGCGGCCCCACTTCTCTCTCACATAGGTGATTTCTTATTTAAGAGCATCTCGTAATACTCTGCTCGGATTCCCGACGCATAAGAATCATTAAAAGCCTTTGCTTAACCTCAATCCATACAAGCATCACTGTTTCATTTCACCATAGGAATGGACTAGAGGGTAACCCCCCCACAGTGAACCAATTATGTCTTTTACGAGTAGGTTGTCCCATTGAACCTAGATCTTGGGATCTCCAGTCAACAAGGTTGGGTTTTCCTTCGTAATAAACATTTATCTAATGGGGTTTAGTCCCATTCCCCTCGATGATTTCACAACCAACTCTCTATTTAACCCTTTGGTTAGCGGATCCGCAATGTTATCCTTTGACTTTACATAGTCAATCGAAATAACTCCAGTAGAGAGTAATTGTCTAACGGTATTGTGTCTACGACGAATATGTCTAGACTTACCATTATACATATTGTTATGTGCTCTTCCAATTGCAGATTGACTATCGCAATGAATGCAAATTGCTGGCACTGGCTTAGGCCAACTTGGAATATCCTCTAGAAAATTTCGAAGCCATTCTGCTTCTTCAGCACACTTGTCTAATGCAATGAATTCTGATTCCATTGTAGATCTGGCTATCACAGTCTGTTTGGAGGATTTCCATGATATAGCTGCACCTGCTAGTGTAAACACATAGCCACTGGTAGACTTTGAGTCTTTCATGTCAGATATCCAATTAGCATCACTGTATCCTTCGACTACAGCTGGATATCTATGATAGTGCAACCCATAATTACGAGTAAAACGTAAGTACCTAAGTACTCTCACTATTGCTTTCCAGTGATCAACCCCTGGATTACTCGTATATCTGCTGAGCTTGTTTACTGTACAGGCTATATCAGGTCTTGTACAACTCGATAGATACATCAAACTCCCGATCACTCTAGAGTATTCTACTTGAGATATACCATGTCCCCTATTCTTTGATAGGTGTAGACTCACATCTAAAGGAGTTCTAGCCACAGCAGAATCATCATTGTTAAATTTACCAAGAATCTTGTCCACATAGTGTGACTGATCAAGAATAAGTCCATCAGGACTTCTCGAGATCTTTATTCCCAGAATGACATCTGCTAAACCCATGTCTTTCATGTCAAACTTGGATTTCAGCATATTCTTGGTAGATTTCACCATTTTAACATTACTCCCGACAATCAATATGTCATCAACGTAGAGACATAAAATGACATAGCCAACTTCTGTCTCTCTGACATAAATGCATTTATCACACTCATTGATTTTGAAACCATTTGCTAACATGGTGTCATCAAATTTTTTATGCCACTGTTTTGGAGCTTGTTTTAATCCATACAAGGATTTAACCAACTTACAGACTTTCTTTTCTTGTCCTGGAGCTATAAAGCCTTCAGGTTGTTCCATGTAAATTTCTTCATCTAAATCTCCATTTAGAAAGGCTGTTTTCACATCCATCTGATGTACCTCAAGATTGCGCAGAGCTGCAATCGCTATTATCATCCTTATGGAATTTATTCTCGTTACAGGAGAATAAGTATCAAAGTAATCAAGACCTTCACGTTGTCTGTAACCTTTAATTACAAGTCTTGCTTTGTACTTATCAATTGATCCATCTGCCTTTATTTTCTTTTTGAAAATCCACTTGGACCCTAAAGGTTTACATCCTGGAGGAAGATCCACTAACTCCCAGGTGTGATTTTGTAAGATGGATTCAATTTCACTATTGATGGCATCCTTCCACAAAGCACCATCAGCTGACCTTACAGCTTCGTTATAGCTTTGAGGATCATTTTCTAGCAAAAATGTCAGAAAATCTGGACCAAATGATTTTTCGGTTCTAGCTCTTTTGCTACGTCTTGGTTCAAGTTCAACAACTTGTTGATCCTCTGGAACATTTATTTGTTCTCGGTCCTGACTATCTTCAATAATAGTCTCATGTACCCGTTTGTGTACATTTGAATTCGAATTAGTTTTACAAGGAAAAACGTATTCGAAAAAGGATGCATTCCTCGACTCCATTATCGTATTCTTGTGAATATCTGGTATATTAGACTCATGCACAAGAAATCGATAAGCATTACTGTTATGTGCATATCCTATGAAAATACAATCAACAGTTTTTGGTCCTATCTTCACCTTTTTAGGTGGAGGAATAACTACCTTGGCAAGACACCCCCACACTCGTAGAATTTGTAGGAAGGTACTCTTCCTTTCCACATCTCATAAGGAGTTTTCCCTGCATCTTTCCGTGGTACCTTATTTAAAAGGTAATTAGCTGATAAAACAGCTTCTCCCCACATATTCTGAGGTAAGCCAGAGCTGATTAACATAGCGTTCATCATCTCTTTCAAGGTACGATTCTTCCGTTCTGCAATCCCATTGGATTGGGGTGAATAAGGAGCTGTGGTTTGATGTATGATTCCATTTTGTTCACAAAGTGATTCAAAAGGGAAAACATACTCACCACCACGATCACTTCTCAACTCCTTAATTCTTTTGTTCAGTTGATTCTCAACTTCATTCTTATAGAGAACAAATTTCTCTATAGCTTCGTCCTTGCTTTTCATCAAATACACATAGCAAAATCTAGTGCAATCATCAATAAAGGTAATAAAATATTTATTACCGCCTCTCGATTGTATTGAATTAAAATCACATACATCGGTATGAATAAGATCAAGTGGTTCAGAGTTTCTTTCAATACTATGAAAAGATGATCTGGTTAGTTTTGCCTCAACACAAGTATCACACTTATGTTTGTTATCAATTTTAAAATTTGGAATGTGGTTCATGTTAATTAATTTCCGTAATGAATTAAAATTAACATGTCCTAATCTACCATGCCATAGATTAGAGTACTCAACAATATAAGCAGAAGAACTAGCTTTATTGATATTCTTAGGTTTAACAACCATTACATTGAGCTTAAAGAGCCCATCAGTTACATACCCTTTTCCCACATACATCCCATTTTTAGTTAAAACTACTTTATCAGACTCGAACACCATCCGGAATCCATGCTTGTTCAGAAGCGATCCAGACACAAGATTCTTCCGTATTTCTGGTACATACAGAACGTTGTTCAAAGTCAACTCTTTCCCAGAGGTCATCTTCAGAATCACCTTGCCTTGACCTTCAATCTCAGATGTTGCTGAATTTCCCATGTATAATTTTTCCCCATTACCAGTAGGCTCAAATGAAGAAAACATGCTCTTGTCCGAGCACACATGTCGAGTGGCACCAGTATCAATCCACCACTCTTTTGGGTTAGAACCCACCAGATTCACCTCAGAAACCACAGCTGAAAGGTTAATGTCTGAAACATCTTGAGTCATATTTTCCATCACATTAGCCTCTTGATTCTTTTTCTTCTTCGGCAGTCTGCACTCAGAAGACTTGTGACCCATTTTGTCACAGTTGAAGCATCTTCCTTGAAATTTGGATTTCTTGGAAACTCCTCCTTTAGGGCCCATCTTTGACCCTTTGTTTTTAGGGTTCTTGTTCTTATGGCCATGTTCAACAACATTTGCTTTGGCCTCATGAGTTATTCCTCTCTTGTCAGATACTCTGTAATCTTCCTCAATTCTAAGCTTAAGAACCAAGTCTTCAATGCTCATTTCTTTTCGCTTATGCTTTAAATAATTCTTGAAATCTTTCCATCCAGGTGGTAGTTTTTCAATTATCGAGGCTACTTGGAATGTTTCACTTAAAACCATCCCCTCAGCATGAATTTCTGCTAGAATAATTTGCAATTCTTGTACTTGACTTAACACAGTTTTGGAATCAATCATCTTAAAATCTAGGAAACGGCCTACGACAAATTTCTTAGTACCGGCATCCTCAGTTTTATATTTTCGGTCTAAAGATTCCCAAAGCCCTTTTGCTGTTTTCATCCCGGCATACACACTGTACAAGGAATCACTCAGCCCATTTAGCACATAATTCCTACATAGGAATTCAGAATGTTTCCAAGCATCGATTGCACTGATAACTTGGATATCAATCTCACCCTCCACGGGTTCAGGAGCATCTTCCTTTAGAAACCTCGCAAGGTTCAATGTGGTCAAGTAGAAAAACATTTTCTGTTGCCACCGTTTAAAATTCTGTCCACTGAATTTTTCAGGTTTTTCTGCAGCAGGATTGACATGGCTCACATGTCCAACAGGTTGTCTAGCCACAGAGGCAGTGACACCTTGGCTAGCCACAGCGGCTGCCATATTAAGCCCAGAGGCTGAAGCAAGTTGGCCAGCCGAGGAGGCTGCCACTGCACTTTGGCCAGCCACGGGGGCTGCCACAATATTTTGGCCAGCCGAGGAGGCTGCCATATTCGGATCTACTGTGTTTGGACTGTTTTCCATATCCACAGAGTCGAATTTGTTTTAAGACTATTACAAATAATTTGTTTTGTTACTGTGTCCTTACAAAAGAATTTGAACAGCAGTAAATACAATACAGTTGTTACAATAATCAACAATACAGAAGTAATAATAAAATAACAGGACAACAGTAGACAGTGAACGGTAGGCACAGATTAGGAACGAAGGCAGTGGAAAGAATTCCGAGGCTTGTTGATGCGGCAACAATCTCCTTAAAACAAATTCGTCCCCTACCGAAATGGTGCAGTAGAATGCGAGACGTTTGTTTCCCAGGATGCAACGGAAATAAGCGACAATGGGCACCACCAGAATCGTCTTCAAACGAACCAAGATGTATTCGAACTCTTTCAACAGAAAAACAGTAAAGCAATTTTTTGTTTCTAGCTTCTCAGTGATGAAAAACGAAAACAGTCAATTACTTAAAACAAAATAAACACACCAATTAAAACACATTAGTGGGAGACCTTTCATTTGAAGTAACCACTAAATTAATTGATATAGTTAATTTGAGTGTTATGGAACTTCAAAAGGCTTGGAAAAAATGAAGAGGCTTGCAAAAATTGGCTGGGCCGAGCCCGCACAATTTGGTCCGGCATTCGTGTACGCAGGACACGCGGGTGCACACGAGCCAAGCTTGATTCGGATTTGATTTGCACCCCCCCCCCCCCCCCCCCCGCGCACGTAGAGAGAGCCTCTATCCTTACAACTCTTACCCATCTACATATGAGCAATCATATATAAGCATAATATTCTCTCCATAGCTTTCCCATATGGGACAAGCTTACTTTTCTTATTTTCCAACACCAATGGGTGAACTTTGAGCAACAATTTCTCATTCACCCAAGCATCATTTTAAGCATATGAATATACCATTTCGAAGTACTCACGGAGGAGTATCCGAATCATTTAATAACAACCACTAACACGAAGTGGACCATGCTTAAAATTGAGCCTCAAAATGCTTACTTATAAGCAATTTTCCAACATAATCAACCTTTAATTATTTGTAATTTACTTTTTTTCTAATTCTGCTATGATTTCAAAGAAGTGTGTGGAGGATGTTATTTTTAGTAGTATGTCCTAAATCTATTGGATTAGAACTGTAATGTTTTTTTTGTAATTATATTGAATGAAATAAAATGATATTTATTTATCATATAAATTTATGTTTATGTATCTTTGTTATAGATATTCAGTATGATAAAATTATAATATAAATTTATGTCCATATATCTTTGTTATAATATCTTATATGATAACATTTTTATAATGATTTACATAAGAACTAAAGAGAGCTTTGTTTATGAGATTATATCACTCATAAATATTTTTAGTAATTATCAATAATTAAGGAATTGATATTTTTTTTTTTGAATTACAATTCTACAGATATACAATCTGAAATCTACTGGGATATTCAATACATACAATTATCGCACACCCAGACATCTACGTTTACTAAGAGACGAGCCCTAACCGGAAATATAACCGGAAATATCTACTCCCACTCAAATAATCGGGGAGAAAACTACTCCAAAATCTCAATTTTTGGGATTGAAGACAAGAGTCCCAAGCAGAGTCCTTGCTGGGACTCGAAAACACGTTCTCCCATTTGGGAGAGAGGAATTGATAATTTGGATAGATTAACAGTACATGATGTTATTATGGTCCAGCTATGGGTAGCTAATCTCATAAATTATTATCATGATATGGATGTTTGGTGTAACATATGAGTACTTGTGGTAATTTACAAGTACATTTAGCTGACCTTCAAGAGTTCCCATATAAATATATATTTATCATATGTGTTTATGGAAGAATCTTGGTAAATATATATGAGTTAATTCTTAAACTTGAGGTCTTCGCTAGAGATGGTAAAATCTTGTGCCGGACATGGGCTACTCGACCTGGGCTCTGTTACTTCTAGGTTGAATTGGGCTTTTTTTTGAAAAATAGGTTTTTTTTTTTGGGGAAACAACTAAATTTTAAAATATTTTAATACTTAAAAAAATAAGAATCTAAATGTTTTTAATCATTTTTGGGATTGAACGTTTAAAAATTTAATTGTCATAATATATATAGAATTAAAAATGAATATATATAATTTAAAATTTTATATTTATTAATTATGACCAGGCCCAACCCAAGCTTGGGCTTAGGCTTTTTCCACCTAGGATCGGGCTTAGGCTTTTTTGTCACATCTAGTCTTCATTAATCTTGTATGAGAATTATTCAACTTTAACTCCAACTTCAGTTGTCCATTAAGGATTATCAATAGAGTAATGATTGGGTTACACATATGAAGATTGTGATTTTTTCATGTGAAAAAATATATATAGTAGATGACCGCCAAACTTAGGATAAATATATATCTAGTGACTTGTGTATCTTATTGCGAGTTGACATATGTGATGACAAATTTATTCATGATCATGAAGAAAATTTTGATTGATGATATTCACATGGATAATGAAGTTGCACCATTAGCTACATAAACAAATAAAGAAAATACAAAACATTCTTAATTTTGAAGTTTATTATATAATTTTATAGGTTCATATTATGTGTCTAATTTCGGGACGCGTAATAAATTTGTGTACGATACTTTGAAGGATCCTAACTTTTTAGTATGGTGATTTGAGGTAGTTAGACTTCAGTTGTAACTTTAATGATCTATTCGATACTTCTTTTATTCATGCAACTGATTTAAATAAGAATTATATAATAAAAGATAAACTCATAAATTAATTATTTAGGTGTTGTTTGTTTTTAAGTCTTAAGTCTGATTTGGACTTATTTTAAGACATTTGTATTATTTATTTCCTTAAATATAATGTTATTCTATTATTATTACTATACATAGGATTAAACAAAAAAAGACAAGAAAAATCACATGTACAGAAATATATGTGTATGTGTGTAATAAACCTAAATTTATAAGGGTATTATTACCGTTTCACCCAATAAATCTTGTTCAAAAGTGTCAAATGGTCAACTTGAAATTTCAAATTTAAGGGAGTTAAAAGGAGAATTTGGTGATTATTGATTTAAAATGAAATTAATTAAAAATTCAGGTGGTGTCAATGATATTAGCCAAGCCACGTCATCTCTCAATTGGTGACAAAAAAAAAACGCAAGTTTGGTCCCTAGAGAGAGAGAAGAGAGAGGAAAAAGAGAGAGGCCCAATACGATCATTTCAGGTCTGTTTGGTTCAACGAAAGGAGAGGGGAGGGGAGAGATTTTAATGGATGGGAGGGGAGGGGATGGAAAGGAAGAGATTTTAATTATATATATGTTTGGTTCAAAGGAGGGGAGAGGGGGGGGGAGAGTTTTTAATTATATATATGTTTGGTTCAAGAAGGGAGGTGGAAGATTTTAAAACTAATTTACTATTTTATCCTTGTAGCCTTTTATAAATAAAATTAAAACAATATAGGTTTATATTATCTTTGAATTAAACAAAGAATAAAATTAAAATTAAAAGCTCTACATAATATGTGTTATTAAAAATAAAATTAAAACAAGCATCAAATCAGTAGTTAGGTTTGAATGGTGAAGCAAATATAAGAAAGATTTGTAATTAGGACAATTTTGGATTTTAATGTATAAGTAGGGATAATTTAGTCAATATATTTAAAATTTTAATTGCTCACTTTCTCTCCCCTCCAAAACCCCCCACTTTTGGAGGGGAGCTAAAATTGGCTTATGAGGGATTTTGCTCCCCTCCCCTCCAAAACCCCCAACCAAACACACCCTTCGAGTAATTTAACAGCAAACTAAGTTAGCGTTAATGTTAAGAAGAGCTGAAGGATCATTTTAATGGTAGTGGTGTTATGATGGTAGTGGTGTTGCTGGAAATGACTGATTTTCAACGTAATCGAGACTAGAAATGAGCGGTTGTTTTTGTCCATTCACGGAAAATCGGAGCTCATACCGGTGCATTACCACCATCATTGACCTTAAGGCAATGACATGTGTCTATTGGTGTCAGTAGTGTTTGTTGGGATATATGCCCCAGATTTTCATGTAATGTAAACAAAATTATTTATTATGAAATAAAAGATGCATTACTCATTTATCAAAATGTTTGATTTAAATTACATATTGTAAATTGTCTTGTTTACATTTGATTACTCATGTGCCTTCAAACTTCGAGTATGATTGTCATACACAAGAAGATTTAAGTCAGAAGTTAGTAATCTAAAATAGTCCATAGAGAGCAGACAAAACAAGTACTTTATTTGTAATTTATCTATAACTGTGGTTCATTCTATAATTATATGAAGACCTTGATCCGAGATCGTCCATGTAGTGGCATGAGAATGTAGCACCTTGTATGATGTGATCATATAGGACTGGACCCAGATGGAAATGAATTTCTTTTAATATCCATTAAATAAAGAAATTTATTTTAATCTACTAGATGACCATATATGGATTGATATGAATCCTGAGTGAAATGTGAACTCATGTATGACAGGCTATGTCCTTTGATTTACAAAGGTGAGGTTGATATATCAATCTTGACCAATAGCTATGTGTTTTGGGGACATGGTTTGGTGTGTAGCTGGATACGTTTTATATAGATATGGAGTTCACTCATTCTTGCGAGAAGCAGATGAGTATCTTCCTTAAGGGTTGATTTGGTGATTGAACGATTAGAGTGCTTAAGTCTTTCTAGTTCGAATAGAAAGATTAATATTCATAATAGTTATGAATAAATTGTTCATTAGAGAATCAATGATATTTAAGGTAAAAATAATTAGAGGGGTATAAAAGACAATATGACCCGGCTACAATTATGAGATACTCGTGAAGAGTTAATCCGTATGTAATGACTATATCGATAGACACCGAAGTAGTTCAGCATATATTATCCATTCACGGCAACGAGAGTGCAGCTTCAGATTTTGAGTGGAATAACCCGAAATTAATAATTTAGAATATTTAATTAACGAGTTTAATTAATATTTTAGGATTATTGGAGCTTGGAACTGTAGGTCCATTTGATTCTCGTGCTAGCTCGACATACTGTAGCAAAATAAATATAATTTAATAGTCCAATTATATATATATATATATATATATATATATTATTAATGGGATTAATATATATTTTGTCACCCATGTAACTTTATATTATATTTAATATAAGGTTTTTATTTATAAATGATTATGAGATAATCATTTGATTTAATAAATATATTAAATTATTTGATATATTATTTATGGTGATGTAGAATTTTTCAAATATGATTTGTAAAAATTCAACATCTAATTAATGACATTTACACCTTATTTTGACATCAAACATTGTCATTGTGAGGACAATTAATAAGTTGGTTGTTATAAAAATTAGGTGTGGAAAATATTAGGGTAGTTTAATTTTACTTGAAAAAGGCTTAGGGTTTTTATTCAATTTTGATAATATTTTACCATAAGTATAAAAGGATAAGGATGTTATCCTTTTACCATAACTTTCTTAATTGAAAAACCTGGCTACATTTGTTTTAGTTTTCTCTCAAGTATTGGAAGAAAAAGAGAAAGAACAAAAACAAAAGAAAAAATTCTGGTATGATATTCTTAATCTCTAAAGAGTTTAGAGATTGATTTTGTGAGTCAAGTCCACCCTTATTTTTGTTGGTTACGAGGCATTTCATGGAAGATTATTCAGTGTTGGAACACAAATGGGTATTTCAAGAGTGTTGAGGGGTTGTTCTTAAGAGAAAAATCAGACCCGAAATTTTACTACATCACACGCAAATTACGGGCTGTTTAAGGTGTATTGTGTGCGCGTTTTGGGTTTCAAATCTGAGATGCTGTTCGGAGGCTTTTCTGGGGTTGGAAAATTGTTAAAACCAGAAGCATAGCATCATACTAGGGGCTGGTCAGATTCGGCTAAGAGAGGGGAGAGCATAAAAAATTTTCTAGGTCGATCACGGTGACTAATGCATTTCTGCTGCGTGAGGGAAATCGTTTCGTACAATTGGTATCACAACAAGGTTGAAAATTATTTTTATTCCTTCTATTTTTTAATTAAAAATTTCTATTTTTAATGATTTATATGAGATATAAATTATTGGTATGCATGTTGTGATGATGAGGTTTATTTTAATGTTCATATGATGAATTTTTGTTTTAGATTCATGTGATAAATGTATTACATTGGTCGTAAATTTTTCCGGCTCTTATTTTTATGTTATTTTTGGTTTTGGGAATGCAATGCCATAAGGCCAAATTTATACAAGTGTTGTAAATTTATTTCCTAGGTAAAAATTTCAAGTTGTAACATTCTTTGCATCTGGAAAGTCGATGCCACAAAGGACTCAACGGCACTCTATGGAGCGCGATTTGAAGACCAATGGATGCCTTGTAATATTTTGTACTAATTAGATTAGTATAAAAATAAGGCCCGGTCAATGCAATTTTATCTTCTTAAGTTCAGTTCTTTGAACCTGGAAAACATGAGGCGTCGCGAAGTCCTATGTTCCTCGTTGCGACTCGCGTACCTGTTGTTTAAACGTCACGATGCTAAACAGGTTACGTCGCGATGCGTACTGGAATTTTCATTCTGACTGGGTTTTCTACTGCAATGCATCGCGATGTGATACCCAGCGATGCGACTCCCATATGTTCTGTGTATGTTTATTTTAAAATATTTGAATAATATGTCATATAGCATATGGTGCATACTCTTGCATTTTCACATGCCATAACATGTTTTAGATGCATGAATATTCTAGTCATAAAATGTGATTTTATGAAATTTAAGAGTTAAATTGTTACATGATATGCATGGAAATAAATTAATAAGATTAATTGGTTTAATGGTTTAAAATTGGAAATTCAAAAATTTAATGCACAGAGACTTTATAAGTGCATTATTTTTCCATTGGTATATCGGATGGAATCCCAGACGTAAATTACATAGCCGATTGCGAATGGACAATAATGTGGTATGTATTCGGTGTTGGAACACAAAGGGATATTTCAAGAGTATTGAGGGGTTGTTTTTTAGAGAAAAATCAGACCTGAAATACTACTACGTCACACGTAAATTACGGGGTGTTTAAGGTGTGTTGTGCTGATGAGTGACATTTATATCACTATTTCCCACTCATTTAACTTAACATTTTGTATAGTTTCTTGAGTTTTATGAACGTTTTGATGTGTTTTATTGTTATCTTGCAGATAAATAAAGTTTGGACAACACTGGAGGCAATTTGGGGCAAAACCGGACAAAAATGCGTCAACAGGGATATTTTCATCTTTTGCGAGTCGCGCCGCCCAGACATTCCGCGTCGCGACGCCCAGCGTGAGCCGAATCTGCTAACATGCGCCTGGTCAACGGTCAACAATTTGAGAAGTTTTGACTTTGCTAAAATGCGCCGTGCCACGTGTCAACATCACATCCCATCTGCTAACATGCGCCGTGCCACGTGTCATTATCATATGCTGCCGACACTCAGACTTGACACGTGTCGCCTCGTCATCAGCCATGTCAGCGGTCAACAAGTCAACCTTGCCATGTGTCGTGCCACATCATCAGCCACGTCAGCAGGCCAACCGAGTCAACTTGCCACGTCAGCCTCAACCAATCAGAGCATGACACGTGTCGCCACGTGTCGCAATCCTATTGTGCCGACAAGTCAACAGTCAGCCGCATCGCCACGTCATCATGACGTCATCAATGACGTCATCACAATAATTGAGAATTAGCCGCCTTGACACGTGTCGCATGTACAGTCAGCCGCCTTGCTACGTGTCGCCGTATCATTGTGCCACGTCGACAAATTTCGCGTCGCGACGCTGAGTGACTTGGCGTCGCGACGCGCGAACAGTTCCTGAACAGTAAAATTTTTTGCTATAAATAGGCCGCGAATTTTCAGTTTTTAGTACACCTTTCTCTCACTTCTTCTATGTAATTAGGAAGTGTTTCTCTCTCTAAATTCTTTTAATTTAGTTTTGTAAATTTAATTACGTTCTGTAATAATAATAATTTACTTTCTTTATTTTACAGTTTTTACTATTCACTATGCGGAGGTAACTTCCCTATGCTAGGGTGAAAGGTAATTATTTTACTATTGCTATTTAGATTAATCTCCCTTAAAAATAATATATTTACTATTTAAAATTCTGATTATAAAGGAATACCGCTATATTGGTCGGTTGGTAAATTATTTTAATCTGGTTTAAACCTGATTAATCAAGGAAACCGCTATATTGGTCGGTTGGTAAATTTATTTTGGTACCGCCTTTATGGCTGGATTATGGACAAATATTACCACCTATATGGCTGGTTGGACTTAATTTGACTTAATCAGGATACCGCCAGATTGGTCGGTTGGTAAAATATTATCACAGTTTATATATTATTTTATGGGAGATATCTAAATTAGTAATAGTAAAAGTAATTCCTTTTACCTTAGCATTTTATTTTATTTGTAATTTTCTTTTCAGCATTTTACTTATCGCAATTACTTTTCAGCATTTTCATTTTATGTCTTTTAAGTTTTTACAAGCCTAGCTATGTGTCATAACTAAGTTAGTAATCTAGGGTTGTGATGAAATCCAATATCACCGGTTTATAAGGGTTAAATTATAATTTGGGTAATATAAAGATTTATTTATTGAGTCTTAATCTTAATGCTTTTTATTAACTGGCCACTAATAAAATTGATAAGGTAAATTTAAAACGAACTAGACATAGGGATTTTAGTTTAAGACCTCAGACTCAATAACCCACGATCTTCTTTGAGGATAGATAACCCTTTAATAGATTTCCTTACAGGATAGGAATATACCTGTTGGGCGGGGGTAGCTATAATTGGAACTTAATATTAATGAATCCAGTTAATTTTTGATTAACATAGACATATGGTTTAATTAGGTTAAATTGGATATTTGTAATTGACCATCGGAAGAGGCTTTTACATAATTTAGTGTTCCAGGTTAATAAATCAATATTTTACCCAATTATAAGATAACCACTTCATCTTTAAATAATATTGGAATAAATCACACCGTAAATAGTTTTTAATATTGAATTTTCTCAAAATATATTTCAACCAATTTTAGTTACTTGCTTTTAAATTTAGAATCGTCGCCATTTCAAATCAACAAACAACCTGTCAGATATTAGTAATCATTTGACCTCATAAAAATTAATAGATAAGATTTTAAGTCCTCGTGGGATCGATACTTTTTATACTACTTGAACGATACGTGCGCTTGCATTATACGTGTGTGTTTACGCCGGTCAAGTTTTTGGCGCCGTTGCCGGGGACTTAGTTATCTTTTACTATTAGTTTACAGGTTAAATTTGTTACTTATTTCTTTTTACTTATTATTTTTGTTATTGTGTTTCAGGTTCTCAGAACACTTCATGAGACGAACCAGAGCTTTGAAATCCGACCGCTTGACCCAGAAATTGAAAGAACCATCAGACAGTTGAGAAGGGAAAGGCGAAAGGCCAAGAAGCCTTAGTCAACATGGAACCTGAACCTTTGGAGGTTGCACCACCAATTCCCATTCGAGACAGAACCATTCCGGTGGTAGATGACCTCATTTCCTGTATTGTTCTTCCTCCTTTACCAGCAAATGCAGGTGACATCAAAACTTGCATTCAGATGATTCAGCAAACAGTTCAGTTGGAGAAATGCAACTGAAGATCCTAATGCTCACATTAGCAACTTCCTGGAAGTTTGCGGCACTTTCAATTACAACCGAGCATCAGAAGAAGCAATGAGACTGAGGGTTTTTCCATATTCCTTGAAAGACAGAGCAAAAACATGGCTACATTCATTACCAGCAGGTTCTATCACAACTTGGAACGCTCTAGCCACAAAATTCCTCCAAAAACTTGACCGGCGTAAACACACACGTATAACGCAAGCGCACGTATCGTTCAAGTAGTATAAAAATATCGATCCCACGAGGACTTAATTCCTACTGTTGTTATTAATTGTTGAATCTATTTATTTACAAATATCTAATTATAGGGAGAAGAGAATGATTGTTTGATTGGTTGAAAGTGGTTTTACAAAATAAATAAATAAATAAAAGACAAAAGAAAATACTAAGGAAAATAACAAAAGATACAAAGATCTAGGGTTGTGATTTCTTTTAATATCATTTAAAAGATGAGTGATTATTTTATGTTTGTGTAATAAATCGATTTACTAACCTGGAACACTAAATTATGTGTAAGCCTCTGTCGATGGTCAGACACAAATACCCAGTTTAACCCAATTGAACCATATGTCTATGTCAACCAAATTATCTGGATTCATTAAGGTTAAGTTCCAATTATGGCTACCCCCGCCCAACAGGTATATTCCTATCCTGTAAGGATTTAAAGGGTTATCTATCCTCAAGGAAGATCTGTGGGCTATTAAGTCTAAGGCTGAAACCTAAAATCCCTATGTCTAGTTCATTTTAGATTTACCATATCAATCTTATTGGTGATCGACAACAAGAAGCATTAAGCTTAAGATTTAATAAGTAAAAAGAAAAATTAGATACAAGTAACCAAATCTAACCTGTAAACTAATAGTAAAGAATAACTAATCCCCGGCAACGGCGCCACAAAAATCTCCGGCGTAAACACACTGAATAACGCAAGGCGTAACGTATCGTTCAAGTAGTAAGGAGAATAAAAAGTATCGATCCCACGAGGACTTAAAATCTTATCTATTAATTTTTTTTTTTAAGGTCAAATGATTACTAGTAATCTTACAAGGTTGCGCATGATGATTGTAGTTGAAAAGGTGTCACGGCGATTCTAAATTTTAAAAATGAGTATCAAAATTGTAAATTGGTATATGATGATTGAGGGTTTTAATGTAAAGATAAAATTCAATATTAAAAACTATCTAGGTTGTGATTTATTCCATATTATTATATAAAGATGAGTGGTTGTTATCTTATAATTGGGTAAAATATTGATTTATTAACCTGGAACACTAAATTATGTAAAAGCCTCTTCCGATGGTCAATTACAAATATCCAATTTAACCTAATTAAACCATATGTCTATGTTAATCAAATTAACTGGATTCATTAATATTAAGTTCCAATTATGGCTACCCCCGCCCAACAGGTATATTCCTATCCTGTAAGGAAATCTATTAAAGGGTTATCTATCCTCAAGGAAGATCGTGGGTTATTGAGTCTGAGGTCTTAAACCTAAAATCCCTATGTCTAGTTCATTTTAAGTTTACCTTATCAATTTTATTAGTGGCCAGTTAATAAAAAGCATTAAGATTAAGACTCAATAAATAAATCTTTATATTACCCAAATTATAATTTAACCCTTATAAACCGGTGATATTGGATTTCATCACAACCCTAGATTACTAACTTAGTTATGACACATAGCTAGGGCTAGTAAAAACTTAAAAGACATAAAATGAAAATGCTGAAAAGTAATTGCGGTGAATGAAAATGCTAAAAAGTAAATTACAAATGAAATAAAATGCTAAGGCAAAAGGAATTACTTTTACTACTACTAATTTAGATATCTCCCATAAAATAATATATAAACTTGTGATAATATTTTACCAACCGACCAATCTGGCGGTATCCTGATTAAGTCAAATTAAGTCCAACCAGCCATATAGGTGGTAATATTTGTCCATAATCCAGCCATAAAGGCGGTACCAAAATAAATTTACCAACCGACCAATATAGCGGTATTCCTTTATTAATCAGGTTCAAACCAACAGAAAATAAATTTACCAACCGACCAATATAGCGGTATTCCTTGATTAGTCAGGTTTAAACCAGATTAAAATTAAATTACCAACCGACCAATATAGCGGTATTCCTTTATTAATCAGAATTTTAAATAGTAAATATATTATTTTTAAGGGAGATTAATCTAAATAGCAATAGTAAAATAATTACCTTTCACCCTAGCATAGGGAAGTTACCTCCGCATAGTGAATAGTAAAAACTGTAAAATAAAGAAAGTAAATTATTATTACAGAACGTAATTAAAATTTACAAAAAATTAAAAAATTAAATTAGAGAGAGAAACACTCCCTAATTACATAGAAGAAGTGAGAGGAAGGTGTACTAAAAACTGAAAATTCGCGGCCTATTTATAAAAAATTTTTTTACTGTTCAGGAACTGTTCGCGCGTCGCGACGCCAAGTCATCAGCGTCGCGACGCTGGATTTGTCGACGTGGCACAATGAGACGGCGACACGTAGCAAGGCGGCTGACTGTACATGCGACACGTGTCAAGGCGGCTAATTCTCAATTATTGTGATGACGTCATTGATGACGTCATGCTGACGTGGCGATGACGTGGCGCTGACGTGGCGAGGCGGCTGACTGTTGACTTGTCGGCACAATAGGATTGCGACACGTGGCGACACGTGTCATGCTCTGATTGGCTGAGGCTGACGTGGCAAGTTGACTCGGTTGACCTGCTGACGTGGCTGATGATGTGGCACGACACGTGGCAAGGTTGACTTGTTGACCGCTGACATGGCTGATGACGAGGCGACACGTGTCAAGTCTGAGTGTCGGCAGCATATGATGATGACACGTGGCACGGCGCATGTTAGCAGATGGGATGTGATGGTGACACGTGGCACGGCGCATTTTAGCAAAGTCAAAACTTCTCAAATTGTTGACCGTTGACCAGGCGCATGTTAGCAAATCCGGCTCACGCTGGGCGTCGCGGCGCGCTGTGTTCCAGCGTCGCGACGCGCAGAAGACGAAAATATCCCTGTTGACGCATTTTTGTCCGGTTTTGCCCCAAATTGCCTCCAGTGCTGTCCAAACTTTATTTATCTGCAAGATAACAATAAAACACATCAAAACGTTCATAAAACTCAAGAAACTATACAAAATATTAAGTTAAATGAGTGGGAAATAGTGATATAAATATCACTCATCACACCCCCAAACCTAACATTTTGCTAGTCCTCGAGCAAAATACAAAATAAAATAACATAACAAAATTTAACTAAGCCATTTTCGTAGGGATCACGGTTGCATTTAGCATATGCAACAAGCCTTTAAACCCCTAGGTGTCCCTAGTGGACGAGTGTAGTCTCGTGAGGGTTTACAGCAATGATACCCACAAACATTTTACAAAAGTAAAAATTATTAAAACTAATGCACACAAAAGCAGAAAGACAAGCGAAAAGAGAATAAAGAAAGTTAGTGACTAATCAGGTGAAAATTCTACTCCAAGTTACTAGTTGTTTTGTTTCTTTCTAAATTACCGAATAAGTAAATTCTCCGATTATTTTTACCATTCTCCATATACACAGCCAACAAAATATTAATCAACTCATTTTTGCCCACAACAGTCATAAGTGCAGTTGATAAGAGAGTAATATTTTTGTCCTAAAGTTCTATCAGATTTCACACCTTTTTGTAGCAATGGAATAATTTTCTGATTTTTCTGATTTTTTTCTTTGATTTTTTCTCTATTTTTTATTTTTATATACAATACCTTCCGTCTATGTAGCGAGCTTTGGGTCGGTGGCTCCCAAACCAGTTGGCTTTAGGGCACCAGGTGTTAAGACACCCCTACGAACTTAATTACTCAGACTTCAGATATATATATATATTTTTTTTGCAGCATCTTCGATCCATGTAACGAGCTTTGGGCCAATGACTCCCAAACCAGTTGGTTTTAGGGCACTAGGTGTTAAAACACCCTTACAGACTTAATAACTCGGATCTCGGACGTTTTTTTTTTTTTTTTTTTTTTTTTTTTTTTTTTTACTCCATCACTATTTAGAGATGCTTCCTCCAATTAAACTATAGCACGGAATATTACAAACTTTTCAATTTTAGCTCATGTCCGTATGTTTCCATGTAAGTTCATAATACCTGTCAACTGAACATATGAAGATCCATTTTAGTCAGTTTTAAGGAGAATTCACAAATTAAATAAAAAAAAGGAAATAAACAAAAATTAACTTGTTTTGAAATAGGTTTGAGATACGTCTCAGGAGCGGAAATTCCTTACTCGGCTATCTCTTACCAATTCCACCTTTTTAGTCAAAATAAAACACAAAAATGCAAAATATTTTTGTAATTTTTGAAAATTTTTCAATTTTTTTGTATTTTTCGAAAAATTTTGAACTAAAAATAAAAACAACATACAAACTAAAAACAAGGTAATAATCAACTAATTCCCTCCCCCAAACCTAAATGAGACATTGTCCCCAATGTCTTAAACAGTAGAAGAAGAGTTTAGACGATAATACCTGGTTAACTGAAATTCTACAGGAAATTAAAGGTTAAGATCCAGATTAACCCGACGTCTCTTACCACGATCGTCCCCAGACCAATTTATCTTTGAAATGATAGGGTCAATTTGTGGTTCATAGGCTATGAGTTGGTCAATTAGATCTGGAGCAGTTCTGGCAGTAAATAGGAGTTCTTTCATAGGTTTTGAAACGAACCCATTTCTCCGAGCATCATCAAGAAACACACAAAGAAAATCATAAAATCCATCAACGTTTAGTAGTCCAAGAGGTTTCTGGTGTATGTTCAGGTTCGCCCAAGATAGTACAATAAAAATTTCCTCCAATGTACCCAAGCCACCTGGCAAAGCAATAAAAGCATCAGCACGGTTAATCATTTCTACCAAACGTTCAGACATACCTGATACGATTAGTTCCTCTCCGTTTGATGATCCAATAAGATTTGCCTCTGCCAAGGGTTTTGGGATGATTCCCAAAACATGACTGCCTCCTTCCTGTACGGCCTTTGAAACGATCCCCATTAATCCAAGATTTCCTCCGCCATATATTAAGTGCATATTCCTTGCAGCTAATACTCGACCCAACTCCTGTGCCGCTTCTATGTATTGTGGTTTAGTACCAACACTACTACCGCAAAACACACAAATGTTTTCAACTCGTCTTCTCGAAGTGGCTTCCATTTTTATGTTTTTCTTTCTTAACTCTGGATGACTTCAAATGTGCAATGATGAGTTGAATTTATAATACCTGAAAGGGGTGAGTAAAAATAGCACAAGTATCTTCCAAATGACGATTAGTATAACAATAGATCGTGATAGTCAAAAAGGTATGGATCCTGTCGGAGAAAATAAAAGAAAATAACAAAACAAATCACAATTATTAAGAAAAGACAAAGATATATATTGTGAAAAAAGTAACGGCTTGGTGATTGACATCTATGCGTCAGGGACAAGCTTCCCATCCAATTTTCTTATAAATTGGCAAACAGGGTCTTTTTGAGTCAGATTCCCAAGACTTAACTGTTGTCTTTCTTTTTGATATTGTGTATGTAATCTGCGAAAGTCTATGTGAACATATCCACTGGGATGCGTCTCAAGAGTCGAAGATATATCATCTAAAGACTCCTTACTCAAGCCATTCCTAATGAATTTAATTTTGTCTTCGCGATTAACAGACACCATTCCTAAAGAATGACAACGAGTATTGCAATTCCAACGTGCACATTTGTAACAAACACCCATTTGCTTAGCTCTTCGTTTCTTTGCATAGGTGCTTCTTCCAAAACCAGGCAGATGTGAAATAAAAGAATCAGAGGATTCACCTGCCAATCGGACTCGTGCTTCAATTACCCAACGAATGTCATTGGGCACACCATGTATTGTCAGTAGTCTCATCCGTTCCAAGCGAGCTTTGTAGACTTTCATCAGAGATTTTTGAGGGAGAGAAGGAAATTGCTTGTGAAGATTTGCGAGAGCTTCTTCCATCTTGAAATGACTTAATCTGCAAAAACTAAACACACAAAATTAAATCACACCAAATCACAATATATACAAAAATTGCATGGGTTGCCTCCCTGCGAGCGCTAAGTTTAAAGTCGTCAGCTAGACGTGACTTTTTCGAACGTTTATGCTGGATCTGAAAGTGTGACACTTTCTTTTTGTCGCTCAAATGATTCTCCCCAGTAGTGCTTGACACGCTGACTGTTAACTTTGAATGTGTTGTTGGTATTAGGATCCAGTAACTCAACAGCTCCATATGGTAAAATCTGAGTGATCACAAATGGTCCGGACCATCTAGATTTTAACTTTCCAGGAAAAAGTTTTAACCTCGAGTTGTACAACAACACCTGCTGCCTTGGTTCCAACTGTCTGTGCACTATTTTTCGGTCATGCCATTTTTTGGTCTTTTCTTTGTATACTTTGGCATTCTCATAAGACTGTAGGCGAAATTCCTCCAATTCATTGAGTTGGTGAAGTCTTTTCTCCCCTGCAGCTTGTGAATCAAGATTCAGTTTCTTCAGTGCCCAGTACGCCTTGTGTTCAAGTTCAACTGGCAGATGGCATGCTTTCCAAACACCAATCGATATGGGGACATACCAATGGGTGTCTTGTAAGCTGTTCTGTAGGCCCATAATGCATCATCCAGTTTTGTAGACCAGTCCCTTCTTGTTGATCCAACGGTTCTTTCTAGGATTCTTTTGATCTCCCTGTTTGAAACTTCAACCTGTCCATTTGACTGTGGATGGTAAGTTGTGGAAACTTTGTGAGTAACTCCATATTTGGATAGAAGTGCATCAAAATATCTGTTGCAGAAATGTGAGCCACCATCACTGATAATTGCCCGAGGTGTTCCAAACCGAGTGAAAATGTTCTTTTTCAGGAATTTGATCACCACTTTGGAATCATTGGATGGCAGTGCAATTGCTTCAACCCATTTGGAGACGTAGTCTACAGCAACCAGAATGTACATGTTTCCAAATGATGGAACAAATGGTCCCATGAAATCAATACCCCATACATCGAATATTTCCACTTCCAGAATGTTTTGCAATGGTCCTTCGTTTCTTCTCGAAATATTCCCTGTTCTCTGACACCTGTCACATTGAAAAGCAAAAAGATAAGCATCTTTAAAAAGTGTGGGCCAGAATAAACCTGATTGAAGGACTTTGGCTGCAGTTTTGTTTCCACTGAAGTGTCCGCCGTATGGTGATGAATGACAGTGTTGCAAAACACTGTTGACTTCCTCCTGTGGAACACACCGTCTCAGTAATTGATCAGCACATCGTTTAAACAGGTACGGTTCATCCCAGACATAATGCTTGACTTCTTTGAAAAACTTCTTCCGTTGTTGAGTTGTCCATTCCAACGGCCATTTTCCTGATACAATATAATTAACATAGTCAGCATACCAAGGGACTTCCTGTTGTTTTATGGAAAATAATTGTTCATCTAGAAAAGTTTCTTTGATTATTAGTTCTTTGTCAGCTGTTTTTCCATTCTCGAGCCTCGATAAGTAATCTGCCACCTGGTTTTCTGTTCCTTGGATTTGGTTCTGTGTTGTTGGGAAGATTGCCTGGTGGTCTGTAACTCTGAGCATTGGCCAGTTGTCCGATTTGATTCTCCAGTGCTTTGATGGAAGCTGATTGGCTCTGAATCATGGCTTCATATCTTTTTAATTGAGCTAGCATCTCTGCCAATACTGGTTCATTTGTCTGTTCCTGGCCTTTATTCTGTTGCTGGAATCCAGGTGGTGGATAGTTCTTTTGCCCTGAATTGTTGCTCCATGAAAAATTAGGATGATTCCTCCACCCTGGGTTGTAGGTGTTGGAATATGGATTGTTCCCCTGTCTGTTGAAATTGTTAACATAATTCACCGTCTCTTCAAGTTGGTTTGGTTCTGGTGCTCCTCCATATGGTAAACTTGTGGATCCAGTGGTGTTTTGAGTGTTGAGAGTCTCCATAAATTTGCATATCTGATCTAGCTTGGTGTTGACTGCTGTATTAGCTCCAACTTCATATATTCCTGCAATTCTTTGAATCAGATTTCTTTCTGTTGGCCACAATGAGTTGTTGTTGGCCATTTCTTCAATTAGGTCCCAGACTTGATCTTCTCTTTTTGCCATTAAAGCTCCTCCAGCAGCAGCATCAATTGTGGTTCTCATCAGTCCAGAAAGTCCATTGTAGAAAGTTTGGACTTGAAGCCATTTTGGAATCTCATGGTGAGGACATTTCCGGAGTAAATCTTTGTATCTCTCCCAAGCTTCATACAGAGATTCTGAATCTTGCTGCACAAAGGATGTGATGTCATTTCTCAACTTTGCAGTCGGGCTGGTGGAAAGTATTTGCAAGGAATTTTGTAGCAAGAGTGTTCCAGGTTGTGATTGATCCTGCTGGTATTGAATGTAGGCATGCTTTTGCTCTGTCTTTCAGGGAATATGGGAAAACTCTCAACCTCATAGCTTCTTCAGCTCCTCGGTTGTAATTGAACGTGCCACAGACTTCCAGGAAGTTGCTGATGTGGCATTAGGATCTTCAGTTGCATTTCCTCCAACTGAACTGTTGCTGAATCATCTGAATGCAAGTTTTGATATCACCTGCATTTGCTGGTAAAGGAGGAAGTACAATACACGAAATGAGGCCATCTACCACCGGAATGGTTCTGTCTCGAAGGGGAATTGGTGGTGCAACCTCCAAAGGTTCGGGTTCCATGTGACTAAAGCTTCTTGGCCTTCTCGCCTTTCCCTTCTCAACTGTCTGATAGTTCTTTTTCAATTTCTGGGTCAAGCGGTCGGATTTCAAAGCTTCTGGTTCGTCTCATGAAGTGTCTGAGAACCTGTAACACAATATAATTTTTTTTTATTTTTTATTTTTTAAAATTAAAAATTTTAAAAATTTTAAAAAACATTTAAAAAAAAAAAAAAAAAAAAAAAAAACACCAAGCTTTTACCCGTGCCACGTGTCACCATCACAGCCGATCTGCTAAAATGCGCCGTGACACGTGTCATCATCATATGCTGCCGACACTCAGACTTGATACGTGTCGCCTCGTCATCAGCCACATCATCGGTCAACAAGTCAACCTCGCCACGTGTCATGCCACATCGTCGTCCACGTCAGCAGGTCAACCGAGTCAACTTGCCACGTCAGCCTCTTCCAATCACAACTTGACACGTGTCGCCACGTGTCGCAATCCTATTGTGCCGACAGGTGAACAGTCAGCCGCCACGCCACGTCATCGCCACGTCGTCGCCCCGTCAGCATGACGTCAACAATGACGTCATCACAATTATTGAGAATTAGCCGCCTTGACACGTGTCGCGTGAATAGTCAGCCGCCTTGCTACGTGTCGTCTCCTCAGCGTGCCACGTTGACAAATCCACCGTCGCGACGCTGAGGTCCTGGCGTCGCGACGCTGGAACAGTGAAAAATTTGCCTATAAATTCAGCGCGAAATTTCAGAATTTTACACACCTTTCTCTCTCTTGATTTCTCTCTCTAGAGAGAGTTTCTCTCTCTAGAATTTTTAAGCACACGTATCGTTCAAGTAGTATAAAAATATCGATCCCACGAGGACTTAATTCCTACTGTTGTTATTAATTGTTGAATCTATTTATTTACAAATATCTAATTATAGGGAGAAGAGAATGATTGTTTGATTGGTTGAAAGTGGTTTTACAAAATAAATAAATAAATAAAAAGACAAAAGAAAATACTAAGGAAATAACAAAAGATACAAAGATCTAGGTTGTGATTTCTTTTAATATCATTTTAAGATGAAGTGGTTATCTTAAAGTTGGTAATATATTGATTTATTAACCTGGAACACTAAATTATGTGTAAGCCATCTGTCGATGGTCAGACACAATTACCCAGTTTAACCCAATTACGGATCTTCAACCCAAAGCCGCGAACCCACCACAGCCGAGACACACAAACCAGAACCAAAAGAAGCCGTGACCATCACTGCCGTCCAACAACCAACGACCAGAAATCCAAGCCAAAAGCCACAACCAACAGAGCCGAGAGAACCCACCACTGCCAAAATCAGAATTTGAAAATACGGTAATAATTTGATAAAAAATTGATTTGGTAATTGGGTAAATTGAAAAATTGAATTGTGAATTGGTTAACTGTGGATTGGATTACGAAGTGTTGGATGGTTGAATTTGATTCGTAGTAATTGGGGGCGAAGAAATTGAGTTTGATATTTGGAGTTTGTTTGTGGCATTTGATAGATTTAGTTGTGTTGGATAATCAAAAATTCAGGGGAGACTCTGTCGGATTTTTTTGAAAAATACCAAAGTTGGGATTTGATTGGTGATAAGTTTTTAGGGTGAATTTTGGGGAAATTTTGAGTTTTTAGAGGTGATTCTGCCAAAATTTTTAATGAAAAATGGTCAAATAACAATCGTGGTAAGAATCGTAATTGGACATAAATCTTAATCGGTAATTTTTCCTGTAAAATTTCAGCTGATCAGGTATTACCTTCTAACTCTTCTTCTACTGTTTAAGACATTGGGGACAATGTCTCATTTAGGTTTGGGGGAGGGAATTAGTTGATTAATACCTTGTTTAATATCTTGTTTTCAGTAGTATGCTGTTTTTATTTTTAGTTCAAATTTTTTTCGAAAAATACAAAAAAATTGAAAATTTTTCAAAAAAATTAAAAAAAATATTTTGCATTTTAATGTTTTTATTTGACTAAAAGGTGAAATTGGTGAGAGGTAGCTGAGTAAGGAGTTTTCACTCCTGAGACGTATCTCAAACCTATTTCGAAACAGGTTAATTTTGTTTATTTCATTTTGAATTATTTAATTTGTGAATTCTCCTTAACACTGACTAAATTGGATCTTCATATGTTCAGTTGACAGGTATTATGAACTTACATGGAAACATACGGACATGAGCTAAAATTAAAAAGTTTGTAATATTCAGTGCTATAGTTTAATTGGAGGAAGCATCTCTAAATAGTGATGGAGTAAAAAAAAAAAAAAAAAAAAAAAAAAACGTCCGAGATCCGAGTTATTAAGTCTGTAAGGGTATTTTAATACCTAGTGCCCTAAAACCAACTGGTTTGGGAGTCATTGCCCAAAGCTCGTTACATGGATCGAAGATGCTGCAAAAATATATATATCTGAAGTCTGAGTAATTAAGTTCTTAGGGGTGTCTTAACACCTGGTGCCCTAAAGCCAACTGGTTTGGGAGCCACCGACCCAAAGCTCGCTACATAGACGGAAGGTATTGATATAAATAAAAAATAGAAAAAAAAAAATCAAAGAAAAAATCAGAAAAATCAGAAAAATTATTCCATTGCTACAAAAAATGTGTGAAATCTGATAGAACTTTAGGACAAAAATATTACTCTCTTATCAACTGCACTTATGACTGTTGTGGGCAAAAATTGAGTTGATTAATATTTTGTTGATTGTGTATATGAAGAATGGTAAAAATAATCGGAGAATTTACTTATTCGGTAATTTAGAAAGAAACAAAACAACTAGTAACTTGGAGTAGAATTTTCACCTGATTAGTCACTAACTTTCTTTATTCTCTTTTCGCTTGTCTTTTTGCTTTTGTGTGCATTAGTTTTAATACCTTTTTACTTTTGTAAAATGTTTGTGGGTATCATTGCTGTAAACCCTCACGAGACTACAACTCGTCCACTAGGGACACCTAGGGGTTTAAAGGCTTGTTGCATATGCTAAATGCAACCGTGATCCCTACGAAAATGGCTTAGTTAAATTTTGTTAAGTTATTTTATTTGTATTTTGCTCGAGGACTAGCAAAATGTTAGGTTTGGGGGTGTGATGAGTGATATTTATATCACTATTTTCCACTCATTTAATCTAATATTTTGTATAGTTTCTTGAGTTTTATGAACGTTTTGATGTGTTTTATTGTTATCTTGCAGATAAATAAAGTTTGGACAGCACTGGAGGCAATTTGGGGCAAAACCGGACAAAAAATGCGTCAACATGGATATTTTCATCTTTTTCGCGTCGCGACGCTGGAACACTGCGCGCCGCGACGCCCAGCGTGAGCCGGATCTGCTAACATGCGCCTGTTCAACGGTCAACCATTTGAAGAAGTTTTGACTTTGCTAAAATGCGCCGTGCCATGTGTCACCATCACAGCCGATCTGCTAAAATGCGCCGTGACACGTGTCATCATCATATGCTGCCGACACTCAGACTTGACACGTGTCGCCTCGTCATCAGCCACATCATCGGTCAACAAGTCAACCTCGCCATGTGTCGTGCCACATCATCGTCCACGTCAGCAGGTCAACCGAGTCAACTTGCCACGTCAGCCTCTGCCAATCACAACTTGACACGTGTCGCCACGTGTCGCAATCCTATTGTGCCGACAGGTGAACAGTCAGCCGCCACGCCACGTCATCGCCACGTCGTCGCCCCGTCAGCATGACGTCATCAATGACGTCATCACAATTATTGAGAATTAGCCGCCTTGACACGTGTCGCGTGAATAGTCAGCCGCCTTGCTACGTGTCGTCTCCTCAGCGTGCCACGTTGACAAATCTCCAGCGTCGCGACGCTGAGCTCCTTGGCGTCGCGACGCTGGAACAGTGAAAAATATTTCTATAAATACTGCGCGAATTTCAGAATTTTGTACACACCTTTCTCTCTCTTGATTTCTCTCTCTAGAGAGTTTCTCTCTCTAGAATTTTTATTTTATTTTTAGTTTTTTTTATTTTTAGTTTTGTAAATATTTTAATTACTTTTTGTAATAATAGTAATTTACTTTTTACTTTTTACAGTTTTTACTATTCACCATGTTGAAATAATTTCCTCAGCTAGGGTGAAAGGTAATTCTTCTACTATTGCTATTTAGATAATAATCTCCCTTAAAAATAATATATTAACTATTTAAAATATTGACTTAATAAGGAATACCGCTATATTGGTCGGTTGGTAATTTAATTTTAATCTGTTTTAAACCTGACTAATCAAGGATACCGCCAAACTGGTCGGTTGGTAAATTTATTTTTGGTTCCGCCTTAATGGCTGGTTGGACTTAATTTGACTTAATCAGGATACCGCCAGAATGGTCGGTTGGTAATATTATCACAAGTTTATATATTATTTTATGGGAGATATCTAAATTAGTAGTAGTAAAAGTAATTCCTTTTACCTTAGCATTTTATTTTATTGTAATTTTACTTTTCAGCATTTTTTACTTTATGTATTTACTAGTCCTAGTTATGTGTTAGTTAATTAGAGGTTGTGATGACTTTTAATATCACCGGTTTTAAGGGATTATTTTTAGTTGGGTAATTTAAAGTTTATTTATTAAGTCTTAAGCTTAATGCTTCTTGTTGTCTGATCACCAATAAGATTGATATGGTAAATCTAAAATGAACTAGACATAGAGATTTTAGATTTCAGCCTTAGACTTAATAGCCTACGATCTTCCTTGAGGATAGATAACCCTTAATAGATTTCCTTACAGGATAGGAATATACCTGTTGGGCGGGGGTAGCCATAATTGGAACTTAACCTTAATGAATCCAGATAATTTGGTTGACATAGACATATGGTTCAATTGGGTTAAACTGGGTATTTGTGTCTGACCATCGACAGAGGCTTACACATAATTTAGTGTTCCAGGTTAGTAAATCGATTTATTACAGAAACATAAAATAATCACTTCATCTTTAAATGATATTAAAAGAAATCACAACCCTAGATCTTTGTATCTTTTGTTATTTTCCTTAGTATTTTCTTTTGTCTTTTTATTTATTTATTTATTTTGTAAAACCACTTTCAACCAATCAAACAATCATTCTCTTCTCCCTATGAACGTTTTGATGTGTTTTATTGTTATCTTGCAGATAAATAAAGTTTGGACAGCACTGGAGGCAATTTGGGGCAAAACCGGACAAAAATGCATCAACAGGGATATTTTCATCTTCTGCGCGTCGCGACGCCGGAACACAGCGCGCCGCAACGCCCAACGTGAGCCGGATTTGCTAACATGCGCCTGGTCAACGGTCAACAATTGAGAAGTTTTGACTTTGCTAAAATGCGCCGTGCCACGTGTCACCATCACAGCCAATCTGCTAACATGCGCCGTGCCACGTGTCATCATCATATGCTGCCGACACTCAGACTTGACACGTGTCGCCTCGTCATCAGCCATGTCAGCGGTCAACGAGTCACCCTTGCCACGTGTCCATGCCAGATCATCGTCCACGTCAGCAGGTCAACCGAGTCAACATGCCACGTCAGCCTCAGCCAATCACAACTTGACACGTGTCGCCACGTGTCGCAATCCTATTGTGCCGACAAATGTAACACACGTCTACGCCACGTCATCGCCACGTCATCGCCACGTCATCAATGACGTCATCACAATAATTGAGAATTAGCCGCCTTGACACGTGTCGCATGTACAGTCAGCCGTCTTGCTACGTGTCGCCTTCTCATTGTGCCACGTCGATGAATCCAGCGTCGCGACGCGCATCTCCTTGGCGTCGCGACGCGCGAACAGTGCCCGAACAGTGAAAAATTTTGCTATAAATAGAGGGCGAATTTTCAGTTTTTAGTACATCATTCTCTCACTTCTTCTATGTAATTAGGGAGTGTTTCTCTCTCTAAATTTATTTTTAATTTAGTTTTGTAAATTTTAATTACGTTCTGTAATAATAATAATTTACTTTCTTTATTTTACAGTTTTTACTATTCACTATGCGGAGGTAACTTCCCTATGCTAGGGTGAAAGGTAATTATTTTACTATTGCTATTTAGATTAATCTCTCTTAAAAATAATATATTTACTATTTAAAATTCTGATTAATAAAGGAATACCGCTATATTGGTCGGTTGGTAAATTTATTTTAATCTGGTTTAAACCTGACTAATCAAGGAATACCGCTATATTGGTCGGTTGGTAAATTTATTTTCTGTTGGTTTGAACCTGATTAATCAAGGAAACCGCTATATTGGTCGGTTGGTAAATTTATTTTGGTACCGCGCTTTATGGCTGGATTATGGACAAATATTACCACCTATATGGCTGGTTGGACTTAATTTGACTTAATCAGGATACCGCCAGATTGGTCGGTTGGTAAAATATTATCACAGTTTATATATTATTTTATGGGATATCTAAATTAGTAATAGTAAAAGTATTCCTTTTGCCTTAGCATTTTATTTCATTTGTAATTTTCTTTTCAGCATTTTACTTATCGCAAATACTTTTCAGCATTTTCATTTTATGTCTTTTAAGTTTTTACAAGCCTAGCTATGTGTCATAACTAAGTTAGTAATCTAGGGTTGTGATGAAATCCAATATCACCGGTTTATAAGGGTTAAATTATAATTTGGGTAATATAAAGATTTATTTATTGAGTCTTAATCTTAATGCTTTTTATTAACTGGCCACTAATAAAATTGATAAGGTAAATTTAAAACGAACTAGACATAGGGATTTTAGGTTTAAGACCTCAGACTCAATAACCCACGATCTTCCTTGAGGATAGATAACCCTTTAATAGATTTCCTTACAGGATAGGAATATACCTGTTGGGCGGGGGTAGCTATAATTGGAACTTAATATTATTGACTCCAGTTAATTTGATTAACATAGACATATGGTTTAATTAGGTTAAATTGGATATTTGTAATTGACCATCGGAAGAGGCTTTTACATAATTTAGTGTTCCAGGTTAATAAATCAATATTTTACCCAATTATAAGATAACCACTTCATCTTTAAATAATATTGGAATAAATCACAACCCTAGATAGTTTTAATATTGAAGACAAAGAAGTACCTATCATTCTTGGGAGACCATTTTTGGCTACAGGTAAAACTGTGATTGATGTACAAAAAGGAGAACTAACAATGAAAGTGCAGGACCAAGAAGTGACCTTTAATGTTTTCCAAGCCATGAAATTTCCAAGTGATGAAAAGGAAGAAGAAGAATGCTTCAGAATTGATGTTGTTGATAAAATTGTTCAGAATACTGAGTCAAATCGCACAGATACACTTGAAGCTTGCATCACCAACATGACTGACAACGAACTAGATGCTGAAATCTTGGAATGTATCAATTACCTTGACAAACCATTCCGATTCAAAGTTACACCACCAGTTGAAAGCTTGGAATTACCAAAGAAAGACCGAATTAAACCTTCGATTGAAGAACCACCGCAGCTGGAACTTAAGTTACTTCCGAGCCATCTCAGGTATGCATTTCTTGGAAATTCTTCTGAATTACCTGTTATTATTTCTTCTTCACTAACATTGGAACAGGAAGAAAAGCTACTAAGAGTGTTACGAGAACACAAAAGAGCCATTGGCTGGACTATAGCAGACATTCGAGGCATTAGTCCATCATTTTGCATGCACAAAATCTTGATGAACGATGAATACAAACCCACAGTGGAGCATCAACGGAGACTTAATCCAATCATGAAGGAAGTCGTGAAAAAAGAAATCATTAAATGGTTGGATGCTGGTATCATTTACCCCATCTCAGACAGCACTTGGGTAAGTCCTATGCAGTGTGTACCAAAGAAAGGAGGAATTACTGTTGTCACCAATGAAAAGAACGAGCTGATTCCAACAAGAACGGTGACTGGATGGAGAGTATGTATGGATTACAGGAAGCTGAACAAAGCCACGAGAAAGAACCATTTTCCATTGCCATTCATTGACCAGATGTTAGACAGACTGGCAGGACATGAGTTTTATTGTTTTCTTGATGGATATTCAGGTTACAATCAGATTGCCATAGCACCAGAAGACCAGGAGAAAACTACTTTTACATGTCCCTATGGTACTTTTTCTTTCCGCAGGATGCCATTTGGATTATGTAATGCCCCTGCCACTTTTCAATGTTGCATGATGGCCATTTTCTCAGACATGCTGGAGCAGAGTATGGAGGTTTTTATGGATGATTTTTCTGTATTTGGAGATTCTTTTGATCATTGTTTGTTAAATTTGGAACAGGTACTACAAAGGTGCGAAGATACAAACCTGGTACTCAATTGGGAGAAATGCCATTTCATGGTACAGGAAGGTATTGTTCTTGGACACCGGATTTCACAAAAGGGAATCGAGGTAGACAAAGCAAAAATCGAGACAATTGAGAAACTACCTCCACCAACATCTGTAAAAGGGATTCGGAGTTTTCTTGGACATGCAGGTTTTTACAGGAGATTTATCAAAGACTTTTCCAAGATTGCCAAACCTCTTTGCAATCTTCTGGAAAAAGATGTGCCTTTCAACTTCACCAAAGAATGCCAGGAAGCTTTTGAGATCTTAAAACAGAAGCTGATTTCTGCCCCCATCATTGTAGCACCAGATTGGACCCTTCTATTTGAGGTAATGTGTGATGCTAGTGATTTTGCTGTAGGTGCAGTTTTGGGACAACGCAAAGCAAAGATTTTCCACACCATTTACTACTCCAGCAGAACTCTAAATGAAGCTTAACTCAACTACACAACCACTGAAAAGGAGTTGCTAGCAGTTGTGTACGCTTTTGACAAATTCCGCTCCTATCTGCTGGGTCCCAAAGTGGTGGTATATACAGATCATTCAGCAATCAAATATCTGATCACAAAGAAAGATGCCAAACCGAGATTGATCCGTTGGATACTTCTTTTACAAGAATTCGACGTAGAGATACGAGACAGGAAAGGAACAGAAAACCAGGTGGCAGATCACTTATTGAGGCTCGAGAAATGATTAACCGGACCATTTGTGATCACTCAGATTTTACCATATGGAGCTGTTGAGTTACTGGATCCTAAGACCAACAACACATTCAAAGTTAACAGTCAGCGTGTCAAGCACTACTGGGGAGAATCATTTGAGCGACAAAAAGAAAGTGTCACACTTTCAGATCCAGCATAAACGTTCGAAAAAGTCACGTCTAGCTGACGACAATTAAACTTAGCGCTCGCAGGGAGGCAACCCATGCAATTTTTGTATATATTGTGATTTGGTGTGATTTAATTTTGTGTGTTTTGTTTTTGAAGATTAAGTCATTTCAAGATGGAAGAAGCTCTTGCAAATCTTCACAAACAATTTCCTTCTCTCCCTCAAAAATCTCTTATGAAAGTCTACAAAGCTCGCTTGGAATGGATGAGACTACTGACAATACATGGTGTGCCCAATGACATTCGTTGGGTAATTGAAGCACGAGTCCGATTGGCAGGTGAATCCTCTGATTCTTTTATTTCACATCTGCCTGGTTTTGGAAGAAGCACCTATGCAAAGAAACGAAGAGCTAAGCAAATGGGTGTTTGTTACAAATGTGCACGTTGGAATTGCAATACTCGTTGTCGTTCTTTAGGAATGGTGTCTGTTAATCGCGAAGATAAAATTAAATTCATTAGGAATGGCTTGAGTAATGAGTCTTAGATGATATATCTTCGACTCTTGAGACGCATCCCAGTGGATATGTTCACATAGGCTTTCGCAGATTACATACACAATATCAAAAAGAAAGACAACAGTTAAGTCTTGGGAATCTGACTCAAAAAGACCCTGTTTGCCAATTTATAAGAAAATTGGATGGGAAGCTTGTCCCTGACGCATAGATGTCAACCAAGCCGTTACTTTTCTTGCACATATTATATCTCTTTGTCTTTTCTTAATAATTGTGATTTGTTTTGTTATTTTCTTTTATTTTCTCCGACAGGATCCATACCTTTTTGACTATCACGATCTATTGTTATACTAATCGTCATTTGGAAGATACTTGTGCTATTTTTACTCACCCCTTTCAGGTATTATAAATTCAACTCATCATTGCACATTTGAAGTCATCCAGAGTTAAGAAAGAAAAACATAAAATGGAAGCCACTTCGAGAAGACGAGTTGAAAACATTTATGTGTGTTTGCGGTAGTAGTGTTGGTACTAAACCACAATACATAGAAGCGGCACAGGAGTTGGGTCGAGTATTAGCTGCAAGGAATATGCACTTAATATATGGCGGAGGAAATCTTGGATTAATGGGGATCGTTTCAAAGGCCGTACAGGAAGGTGGCAGTCATGTTTTGGGAATCATCCCAAAACCTTGGCAGAGGCAAATATTATTGGATCATCACAGAGAGGAACTAATCGTATCAGGTATGTCTGAACGTTTGGTAGAAATGATTAACCGTGCTGATGCTTTTATTGCTTTGCCAGGTGGTTTGGGTACATTGGAGGAAATTTTTATTGTACTATCTTGGGCGAACCTGAACATACACCAGAAACCAATTGGACTGCTTAACGTTGATGGATTTTATGATTTTCTTTGTGTGTTTCTTGATGATGCTCGGAGAAATGGGTTCGTGTCAAAACCTATGAAAGAACTCCTATTTACTGCCAGAACTGCTCCAGATCTAATTGACCAACTCATAGCCTATGAACCACAAATTGACCCTATCATTTCAAAGATAAATTGGTCTGGGGACGATCGTGGTAAGAGACGTCGGGTTAATCTGGATCTTAACCTTTAATTTCCTGTAGAATTTCAGTTAACCAGGTATTATCGTCTAAACTCTTCTTCTACTGTTTAAGACATTGGGGACAATGTCTCATTTAGGTTTGGGGGAGGGAATTAGTTGATTAATACCTTGTTTTTAGTTTGTATGTTGTTTTTATTTTTAGTTCAAAATTTTTCGAAAAATACAAAAAAATTGAAAAATTTTCAAAAATTACAAAAATATTTTGCATTTTTATGTTTTTATTTTGACTAAAAGGTGAAATTGGTGAGAGGTAGCTGAGTAAGGAGTTTTCACTCCTGAGACGTATCTCAAACCTATTTCGAAACAGGTTAATTTTTGTTTATTTCATTTTGAATTATTTAATTTGTGAATTCTCCTTAAAACTAACTAAAATGGATCTTCATATGTTCAGTTGACAGATATTATGAACTTACATGGAAACATACGGACATGAGCTAAAATTGAAAAGTTTGTAATATTCCGTGCTATAGTGTAATTGGAGGAAGCATCTCTAAATAGTGATGGAGTAAAAAAAAAAAAAAAAAAAAAAAACGTCCGAGTTCCGAGTTATTAAGTCTGTAAGGGTATTTTAATACCTAGTGCCCTAAAACCAACTGGTTTGGGAGTCATTGGCCCAAAGCTCGTTACATGGATCGAAGATGCTGCAAAAATATATATATATCTGAAGTCTGAGTAATTAAGTTCTTAGGGGTGTCTTAACACCTAGTGCCCTAAAGCCAACTGGTTTGGGAGCCACCGACCCAAAGCTCGCTACATAGACGGAAGGTATTGTATATAAATAAAAAATAGAAAAAAAAAATCAAAGAAAAAATCAGAAAAATCAGAAAAATTATTCCATTGCTACAAAAAATGTGTGAAATCTGATAGAACTTTAGGACAAAAATATTACTCTCTTATCAACTGCACTTATGACTGTTGTGGGCAAAAATGAGTGATTAATATTTTGTTGGCTGTGTATATGGAGAATGGTAAAAATAATCGGAGAATTTACTTATTCAGTAATTTAGAAAGAAACAAAACAACTAGTAACTTGAAGTAGAATTTTCACCTGATTAGTCACTAACTTTCTTTATTATCTTTTCGCTTGTCTTTTTGCTTTTGTGTGCATTAGTTTTACTAACTTTTTACTTTTGTAAAATGTTTGTGGGTATCATTGCTGTAAACCCTCACGAGACTACACTCGTCCACTAGGGACACCTAGGGGTTTAAAGGCTTGTTGCATATGCTAAATGCAACCGTGATCCCTACGAAAATGGCTTAGTTAAATTTTGTTATGTTATTTTATTTTGTATTTTGCTCGAGGACTAGCAAAATGTTAGGTTTGGGGGTGTGATGAGTGACATTTATATCACTATTTCCCACTCATTTAACTTAACATTTTGTATAGTTTCTTGAGTTTTATGAACGTTTTGATGTGTGTTTTATTGTTATCTTGCAGATAAATAAAGTTTGGACAACACTGGAGGCAATTTGGGGCAAAACCGGACAAAAATGCGTCAACAGGGATATTTTCGTCTTTTGCGCGTCTTGCCGCCCAGACATTCCGCGTCGCGACGCCCAGCGTGAGCCGAATCTGCTAACATGCGTCTGGTCAACGGTCAACAATTTGAGAAGTTTTGTCTTTGCTAAAATGCGCAGTGCCACGTGTCAACATCACATCCCATCTGCTAACATGCGCCGTGCCACGTGTCATTATCATATGCTGCCGACACTCAGACTTGACACGTGTCGCCTCGTCATCAGCCATGTCAGCGGTCAACAAGTCAACCTTGCCATGTGTCGTGCCACATCATCAGCCACGTCAGCAGGCCAACCGAGTCAACTTGCCACGTCAGCCTCAGCCAATCAGAGCATGACACGTGTCGCCACGTGTCGCAATCCTATTGTGCCGACAAGTCAACAGTCAGCCGCATCGCCACGTCATCATGACGTCATCAATGACGTCATCACAATAATTGAGAATTAGCCGCCTTGACACGTGTCGCATGTACAGTCAGCCGCCTTGCTACGTGTCGCCGTATCATTGTGCCACGTCGACAAATTTCGCGTCGCGACGCTGAGTGACTTGGCGTCGCGACGCGCGAACAGTTCCTGAACAGTAAAAATTTTTGCTATAAATAGGCCGCGAATTTTCAGTTTTTAGTACACCTTTCTCTCACTTCTTCTATGTAATTAGGAAGTGTTTCTCTCTCTAAATTTCTTTTAATTTAGTTTTGTAAATTTTAATTACGTTCTGTAATAATAATAATTTACTTTCTTTATTTTACAGTTTTTACTATTCACTATGCGGAGGTAACTTCCCTATGCTAGGGTGAAAGGTAATTATTTTACTATTGCTATTTAGATTAATCTCCCTTAAAAATAATATATTTACTATTTAAAATTCTGATTAATAAAGGAATACCGCTATATTGGTCGGTTGGTAAATTTATTTTAATCTGGTTTAAACCTGATTAATCAAGGAAACCGCTATATTGGTCGGTTGGTAAATTTATTTTGGTACCGCCTTTATGGCTGGATTATGGACAAATATTACCACCTATATGGCTGGTTGGACTTAATTTGACTTAATCAGGATACCGCCAGATTGGTCGGTTGGTAAAATATTATCACAGTTTATATATTATTTTATGGGAGATATCTAAATTAGTAATAGTAAAAGTAATTCCTTTTACCTTAGCATTTTATTTTATTTGTAATTTTCTTTTCAGCATTTTACTTATCGCAATTACTTTTCAGCATTTTCATTTTATGTCTTTTAAGTTTTTACAAGCCTAGCTATGTGTCATAACTAAGTTAGTAATCTAGGGTTGTGATGAAATCCAATATCACCGGTTTATAAGGGTTAAATTATAATTTGGGTAATATAAAGATTTATTTATTGAGTCTTAATCTTAATGATTTTTATTAACTGGCCACTAATAAAATTGATAAGGTAAATTTAAAACGAACTAGACATAGGGATTTTAGGTTTAAGACCTCAGACTCAATAACCTACGATCTTCTTTGAGGATAGATAACCCTTTAATAGATTTCCTTACAGGATAGGAATATACCTGTTGGGCGGGGGTAGCTATAATTGGAACTTAATATTAATGAATCCAGTTAATTTGATTAACATAGACATATGGTTTAATTAGGTTAAATTGGATATTTGTAATTGACCATCGGAAGAGGCTTTTACATAATTTAGTGTTCCAGGTTAATAAATCAATATTTTACCCAATTATAAGATAACCACTTCATCTTTAAATAATATTGGAATAAATCACAACCCTAGATAGTTTTTAATATTGAATTTTCTCAAAATATATTTCAACCAATTTTAGTTACTTGCTTTTAAATTTAGAATCGTCGCCATTTCAAATCAATCAAACAACCTGTCAGATATTAGTAATCATTTGACCTCATAAAAATTAATAGATAAGATTTTAAGTCCTCGTGGGATCGATACTTTTTATACTACTTGAACGATACGTGCGCTTGCGTTATATGTGTGTGTTTACGCCGGTCATGTGCACACGTTTTGGGTGCAAAACAGTTCAGATCTGATATGCTGTTCGAAGGTTTTTTTGGGGTTGGAAAATCGTTAAAAATAGAAGCATAGCATCATACTAGGGGCTGGCCAGGTTCGGCGATGAGAGGGAGAGAGTAGAAAAAAATTTCTATGTCGATCCCTGTGCCTAAGGCATTTTCGCAACGCGAGGGAAACCGTTTCCTACAATTGGTATCAAAGCGATGTTGAAAAGTATTCTTAATTCTTCTTCTTTTTTAATTAAAAGTTTATGTTTTTAATTATATATATGAGATATAAATTGTTGGCATGCATGTTGCGATGAGTAGGCACATTTTAATGTTCATGTACTGAATGTTTGTTTTAGATTCACGTGATGAATTTATTGCATTGGTAGTAAATTTTTCCGGCTCTTATTTTTGTGTTATTTTTGGTTTTGGGAATGTAAGACCATAAAGCCAAATTTATACTAGTGTTGTAAATTCATTTCCTATGTAAAAATTTCAAGTTGTAATATTTTTTGCATTTGGGCTGGCCAATACCTCAAAGGACACAACAACACTCCATGAAGCAAAATTTTAAGACGAAGGGATGTCTTGGAATATTTTGTACTAATTTGATTAGTATAAAATTTTAGTTTGTCCAAGACATGCCAAGGATCTCTAAACAAGATTTTTGTGTGAATTTACCAATTAAAGTTGCGGAATACTTACATTGGTTGGTTGATGAAATTTCAAAAATTCTCCATGGATGTAGAAGCTCCAAGCTTTGATTTGAATTCCAAACCCAATGGTGAGTTTCCCTATCACCTTAAATCAACTCACAAAGTGCTAGCTTTGATTAAAAAGAAGCAAAATTTTCCACCTCCAAGGTTGAGAAATTCGGCCATAGAGAGAAAAATGGGAGAAAAGAGTGAATAATGATTGTTGTTTTCAAAACATGTAAAAAGTGTGTGTGTTTTGACTTCCAAAGTGCAATAAATATTGCCAACCACTTCCATCATCTTTTGACAAGTTGATGTAAGTTAGAGTGGGTCCCACCACTTTAAATTCCAAATTTAAGTTGGCTTGTACAATACACTTTGGACTCGGTTCGTTTAATCCGATTAAATGAATTTTCGGTCGCTAAATAATTAAATCCAATTTAATTAAATAATAATGCCTCGCAAAATTATTACGAAAGTATCTTACGAATTAATTCCAAATTAATTTGTTCGCTTGAATTAAAATCCAATTTTAATTCCGTATTGAAATCCAATTTTAATTAATATATCAGATATATATTATTTTAGCCCAATTAAATAAATTAAATAGTAAAATCCAATTTAACTATTAAATTTACTTTACCGATTAATTCCAAATTAATCGCGTTCTCTCTTCTAGACGAATTTAATCCCAGATAAATTCATGCCGCAATTAATCCCAAATTAATTTTTTCTCTCTTAATTAATCCCATATTAATTTTATGTTCGAGTCAAATGCCAAAGAGATCCCTGGATATGTTCTTTAAATACGGTTGTCACCACGTTCTCATAGATTTACAAGACATGGTTGGCTTCTAGCAAAGCACTATGCCTACCTAATTCTCTAGAAATATATTCAACATGGAATATATAATCTGTGCCAGGCGTAGTATACAAAGTATTACGTAATACGATCCAGTATCAGATGTCACATGCTATGCCTAGGGCTGGAATTGTGTCTGCCCCGTACGAAGCATATATCAGATCACTAGCAACTAGTCTATGTAATCGGATAATCATGACCTAGTCATACTATCCCGATAACTGCAGCATTTAAGAGTACTAGTTCTGTACATGCGTGATCATCATCTCCATATGACTGAAGTGATATTTCCATCTTGACATCACACCCAATACACTACGATTCTCAGTAAACCCAAAAGAGGCGTGCATAGAACCTGTTAAAGCTCCGGACGACTAAAACCAAAGTATACTGATTGTCGCAAGTATTAGCGATGCAAGTCTCAGGTTAAGACCGCATACACCTACCCTGATTCGGATTCCCATAGACACATAGTCATACTACTAATGAGACTCCGATGGGTCTATCCAGAGCGAAGCTGTTCCCGATCCAACGGCTAACGGAACCTCCTATCACACTTGCATAAGTATCCAATACTTAAATATATGAGAAATATACCGTTAAGCTTCCATAACGCGCACAAGTGTAATACTAGTCTATTCCGCATTATCGATGTCCAGTCTCGATAATACTATGACTATGAATGTTTAATGATTAAAACTTTCGTGGATTAATATTGTCTCATATCTTATTAATCTAGTACTAATCATATGGATTTTTATCATTTATATATCCAAGTAATCCAATTACAAAATGATAAAAGAGAAATTTCATTTGTCACGTAGTTAATTTGTACAAAAACACAATGTCTTTACAAATAGTGATGCTATGGGTCATAATTGTCCAACATAAAAAAGCCCGGTCAATGCAATTTTATCTTATTGAGTTAAGATCTTTAAACTTGGAAAATGTGAGGTATCGCGACGTCTTCTGTTCCGCGTCGTGACTCGGATGCTTGTTGTTTGAGTGTCATGATGCTAAACCTGTTACGTCATGACGCTTATTGGAATTTGCATTATGTTTGGGTTTTCTACTACAACGCGTCACGACGCGATACCCAGCGTCACGACTTCCATATGTTATGTGTATGTTTATTTCAAAATATTTGAATAACATGTCATATAGCTTAGGATGTCTGCTCTTGCCTTTTCACATACCATATCATGTTTTAGATGCATGAATATTCTAATAATGAAATGTGATTTTATGAAATTTAAGGGTTAAATTAGAACATGATATGCATGAAAATAAATTAATAAGATTAATTGGTTTAATGGTTTAAAATTAGAAATTAAAAAATTTAATACACATGGACTTTATAAATGCATTATTTTTCCATTGGTATATCGGATGGAAATCCGGACGTAAATTCCATAGTCGGTTCTGAATGGACGGTAATATGGTCTACACTTGGAATATAATTCCACTTATATTAAATAGTTTAATTAAAATTTGTCCACTTGCTGAATTATAAATTTTAAATCTGTTAGTGAACTAATATTTGAAGTGTTAAAAAATATTAGGTCATTAAACCAAACTTAATTAAATTAGTTTAATTAAGTAAAATATTAGTTGAGACTAATGTGAATTAGTGAATAAAATTTTAAGAGTTAAAATTGGTTACATCACTATTTATACACTAGTGTAAAGTAGAGTTATGTTTTAGCCGCACATAAACTTATGGACACTAGTGAATTAAAATATTAAATATTTTAAGTAGAATTCTTAAACTATAAAATAATGAGTGGGATAGAGACATATGATAATATATCCCGCGATCTCCGTTGTTATTCGAAAACGTGAGATTCAAAAGGCACATCGAGATGGATTTGTTTTCATCCCCCTACAAATGGAGTTCATTTTGGGTTAACATCAAGTTTGGATTCCGAGAGGATATACACTCTAGATGTATCTGGTAAACTTACCTACCCTATGGTGGCACTTCACTAGTTAAGTCCAATGGTTCCGAAACAACGGGTTATACTCATAAAGGAATGATTAAAATGTTAATTGAAATTCCTTGATCAAATCAAATGGTGGTTGGTTAATATAGGAATAAGAGTTATTCCTGCATATATTAATTAATTGAGATTGTCTTAATCTATCATACAAATACTTGACCTACCCTACGGTGACACTTATTTATGGGATGATAGAGTTTCATGGCATAGTCATTTTTTTAGGTTCTTGTCACTGACTAAAGGACACACTTACATATTATATTGCTAGGCCTGCAATTTTGCATTCAATTAATAGAACATCGGTGCACACTTTTTCCATGATTTCGCACCCATTTAGGTAATTATGGTTTTTTGATAAGGCACAGTTTATAAAAATTTTCTCTAAGTATCAAAGCCTTCATCTGCCACAAAGGTTCCAAGCCAGTGGCTAATAAACTTGACCAACGAAATTATAGCCTACAACTATCCCAACCGCTCCAACCCATTAAAGCCATTCGATTTAGCCGACCGAACTCTTCAACAAAGACGACTAGACCAAAGCTTTCAATGGACCTCCACGGTCCGATCTTCAAGATTTCTCAATCAATAAACGTATCCATCCAAACTCAAAGAGAACAAAACTTCAAAAAATAGCTAAGTCGTTCATTAAATCCTTTGAAGTCATTTACAAATACCTATTAACGGGGCCATCAAAATAAATTGTGTTGCAAAAAAAGAGGAAAATTACAAGTGAGAATTCAGCTGACTCAATCCTTGGTAGGGCTTAATTTGTTGACCCCGCTCATCAACTGGCAACACTGCAACATCCAATGAGGCTCATTCCCCTGCCTCACATCCATCGTTTTCAATTGCTGGCAAACCAGAAGGCTCGTTCCTCGCCACTTCCTCCGCCTCCTCTTGATACTCTTGGATCCACTTCTCACGATGCCAATTTGAGGTTTCTCTAGCAATATATTACTTCATTAGATCATAGTAAACTTTGATCATCACTTCTCCAGCCACAATAGTAAGTCTCCCTAAATAAGAGGCAGTCTTCTCCTTCTCTTATGCCAGATCATTCTCCTTGGCAGTTGACTCCACCTTGGAAACCTCCAACTCAGCCTCAAACTCCCTCGCCTTCCTCTTCGAGTCCTCCTACTGTTGGGGCAGTTATGGAACTCGTAGAGTCGGATCAGTTCCCTACGCAGCAGAAATGGGTCTAACCTAAGGATATCATGGATATATGTATTTTAAAATACTTTAAAATATTTTAATGAAAACTATATTCCGATACGAGTCCGTAGGAAAAAATGAGGACCAAATCGGAGTCTGGATGCTCCGAAATGGAGAAAATGAAGTTTTAGTATTCATCAACTCTCGGTGTCGCGACGCGGAAATTGAGAGTCTAGACGCTACAAAGTGTGAGAGCAACTGCGAGAGCTGAACGTCTCAGAGTCGCGACGCTCATAAGTTTGATGCTCAGTGTCCAGACGTTGGAAGGTCAGTATCGCGACGCTAGAAGGTCAGTGTCACGACGCTCCCTTGGGTAGTGAGTATTTTTCAACTTCAAACCAATCCTAACACTTCCAATTTTCCCCTATCATTTCAATACACCTTAAAACCAATTTTAACATCAAAATCAACCATAACACATATTATACAACTAACATACATGTATTCTAAATATATATATGTTTTTGTTTGAATCAAAATACAAACCAATTTAGAATCCTACTATGAAATTTCTAATCCAAACAGCTTCTAAAGCCGTTATAAATTCCACCTCAGTGGTGGAATTAGCTATTGAGCCTTGCTTTGAACATCACTAACTAACCGCACCACCATTAAGGGTAAATATGTATCCTGATGTAGATTTTGTATCATCTGAATCTCCCTGGAAGTCGAAGTTTGTATAACTCTTAACTTGTAGCTCATATTCTCTATATATCAAAAACTTATCCCTAGTACTTTTAAGATATTTCAGGATATATTTTACGACTGTCCAATGATCATTACCTGGATCATATTGATATCGGCTAGTCACACTGACGCTGAAACTGATGTAAGGTCTTGTACATAACATAACATATCATATATTATGCTTCCAATACAAGAAGCATATGGCAAGTTAGACATTCTAACTCTCTCTTCCTCAGTCTGAGGTTCCATTTTCTTCGAAAGATGTATGCCGTATCAGAAAGGTACATTTACTGCCTTATATTTGGTAAAACCATACATTTCTAACATCTTATCTATGTACGTCGATTATGAAAACCCTATAAGCTTCCTAACTCTATCCCAGTAGAGCCCTATACCTAGTATATATGAAGCTTCACCCATATCTTTCATGGAGAAGTTCTTACAAAGGTAGGCTTTCACACTTTGCATCAATCTTAAATCATTCCCAATGATAAAGATGTCATTTACATACAAGATTAGGAAAACTATCATGCTCCCACTAACTTTCTTATAAACACATGGTTCTTCCTCATTCTTGATGAATTTAGATAATCTAATTATCTCATCAAAACAACGATTCCAACTTCGAATGCCTGTTTAAGTCCATAATATACTTTTGGAGCTTACAAATCAAGTTTGAAGTCTCATTGGATACGAAACCCTATGGTTGTTCCATATAGATATCCTCCTCAAGGAATCCATTTAGGAAAGCAGTTTCACATCCATCTGCCATATCTCATAGTCGTGATATGCAACAATGGCTAAAAGAATATTAATGGATTTTAGCATGGCTACTGGTGAAAAAGTTTCCTCATAGTCAATCCCATGACGTTGAGTGTAACCTTTTGCTACCAGATGGGCCTTAAAGGTTTTCACCTTTCCATCGGGACCTCGCTTCCTTTTGTAAACCCATTTACAACCAATAGGTTTAACTCATTCATGAAGTTCAACTAAGTCCTAGACTTGATTGTCATGCATAGAATCCTTCTCGGATTTCATGACTTTCTGTCATTTTCCTGAATCGATATCCAATATCGCTTCTTTATACGTAGTCGAATCTGTTTCTTCCAAGAGGAAAACATCAAGGCTTACATCAGATGTTATAAAAAATCTCTCATGAGTCCTTGATATTCTATTCGACTTACATAAAGCTGTGTTATAGATCCTTCACCTAGTTGAATCTCTTATTCCATCTCATGTTTCTTAATGTTGAGATCAAACTCATCAACTTCAATCTTTCTACAATTCCCATTTTCTCTCAAAAATTCATTTTCAAGAAAAGTAGCAAAGCGAATAATAAATACATTTTGTTACTCAGAATTGTAGAATTGATATCCCAAAGAATTTTTAGATATCCAACGAACCTATTTTTATACCCCATGGGTGCTAGTTTACCCCGCTGTGTAACTCTAACGTATGCATGACAACCCCAAATCTTTAAATACCTAAGACTTAGATTTCTACCGAACCATATCAGATAGGGGGTCGTAGAAATAGCTTTCGATGGAACCCTATTAAGTATGTGGGCAGCAATAAATAAAGCGTAACCCCAAAGGTAATAAGAAAGATCTGTATAGCTCATCATTGATCGCACCATATTCAATAAAGTATGATTTCTACGCTCAGACACATCATTGTGTTGAGGTGTTCCTGGTGGGCTATATTGGGCAAGAATTCCATTCTCCCTTAAATAATTTTTGAATTCTTCACTCATGCATTCACTGCCTCGATCTGATCTAAGACACTTGATAAATTTACTGGTTTGTTTTTATAATTCGTTTCGGAATATTTTGAACTTGTCAAATATTTTCGACTTATGTCTCATCAAATAGACATGTTCATATTTAGACTTATCATCCGTGAAAGTCACGAAGTATGTTGAACCATCATGAGCGGCATGATTTAATGGACTACACACATCGCTGTGTATTAGTTCTAATAAATCTCTAGCATGGTGTCCAACACCAAGAAATGAGGCCTTTGTCATCTTTCATTGGATACATGACTCACGAATCAGATAAGGTTCTAAGGTAAGATTTTCAATCAACCATCATTTACCAATTTGGATAGACGTCCAACACTTATGTGGCCCAATCTCATATGCCATTATTCAATATTATTTAATTCAGATTTCCTACTTGTATTTTCCTCTACATTAAAGACATCTCTATATGTTTCCAAAACATAGTGACCATTAGATAAAGAACATTTCACATTTCAATAAATTATCTTTATCGTATAAACATAAAGCTCCATCTTTAATATTTATTTTTTGTCACTCTTTATCTAATATTGGCAGTGATATTATTTGTCTGATAAGTGAGAGTATATAATAACAGTCATGTAAATCTAATTTACATATATTTGGGAGATCTAGAATAACTGTTCCTATTGCTTTAACATCTAATGTTTCGCCATTTCCAACTCTAAGCTGGATCTCTCATTTATTCAACCTTCTTTTAAACCTCATGAACTGTAGGGAGTTGCAAATATGAGTAGGACTGCCAATGTCTAAGACCCATCCACTATTTTAATCTAAGGCTAATGAAATATCAATAATAGGAAAAATACAAAGCGTATCTAAGGGTCCTGCTTTTCCTTTCAGTTTTGGACAGTCATTCTTCTAGTGTCCAGACTTCTTGCATTGTAGACATTGATCACGAGCTACTTGCAGTTTAACACCTTTGCGCTTCTTGGAGTTATTCTTTGATATCTTCTTCTTCCCTATTTTAATTTTCATTGACTTCTCAGAAGTCTTCGAAGAGCTAGCTCCACTATGGAGGTATAAAGTGAGGTTGTCTTTCTTCAAATCATGCTCCGTCGTGCGTAACATGTTATGAAGTTCTTCATAGTTGGCTTGCATTGAGTGCATATGGAAGTTTAATACAAAGCCAGCATAAGTTTTAGGCAAAGAAGACAAAATCAAATTACGGCCTAGCCATTCATCAATCACAATGCCCTATCATTCTAGATATCGGATCTGGTCGATTATGTTCAAAACATTAATGTTGATAGCTCCTCCATCCTTGAGTTCAACACAGAATAATTCCTTAGACCTCTGATATATTTTGATCTCTTTATTTGTCTCGAACAACTCCTTGAGTGTTCGCATAATGCTCTAAGAATCTGGTACCTTTATGTACTGTCTCAGCAAATCTAGAACCATCGATCCTAAAATGTAGGATTTCACCTTCAGGTTATCATCCTTCCATTTTGCAAAAGTTTCTCGCTCTTCAGCAGTGGAAGTCAGGATCGATTTCAACAGGCAATGGATTGATAGTTACATAAGTCAATTTTTCAAACTCCAAGACAAGACGGATGTTCATTTCCCATTCGAAATAATTCTCGGCTCCTTTTAGTTTATTAGAATCCGGAAAGTCTCATTAATGGATTTGCGGCAGCCATCTACAAGACAATATTTTAAACAGTAGCAGAATAATTTTCATTTCAAAATAATAACACTAATTGATTATGAAATTTTAAATTTATTAGTGCCCTCCCACTAGTTTACATAATTATGTAATTTCCCTTAACAGAAAAATAGAAATTTGACTATCAAAATTTCATAGCGGGAAGTGGATCTCATGACATTTACTCCAGCCTCACACTATCAACGGTCTTGGCTCCAAGGTCAATCACATTCATGTGACTCCTAGTTTGGTCCTGAACTGTTTCTTATCCTCACATTATCGACAGTCTTGGACAAAAACGTATTCCAGATGTATATTTGTCAATATGCACTAATGAGCTTCGTATGCACACCCTCACAATAATGAAATTATTGGGTGACTGCGTTAACTCATCACACTACATCTTCTACCGGAGCGACCTAAGTTTCGAGCACTTATACCCTCACAAGGATATCAGTGATATGTGTATTTTAAAATATTTTAATGAAAACTACATTCTGATATGACTCTGTAGGAAAAAAAAGGGAAAAATCGGAATTCGGATGCTCCGAAACGGAGAAAATGAAGTTTTAGTGTTCATCGGCTCTTGGTGTCGTGACGCGGAAATTGAGAGTCGAGACACTCCAAAGTGTGAGAGTAACTGCGAAAGCTGAACGTCTCAGAGTCGCAATGCTCATAGGTCTAATGCTCAGTGTCGCGACGCTGGAAGGTCAGTGTCACGACGCTCCCTTGGACAATGAGCATTTTTCAGCTACAAACCAATCCTAAACACTTTCAATTTTCTCCTATCATTTCAATATACCTTAAAATCAATTTTAACATCAAAACCAACCACAACACATGTTATACAACTAACATACATGTATTCTAAATACATATTTGATCTAAGTTTTAATCTAGAAATATCTCATGAACAACTCTAGTTCACCCAAAGGTGGTTAAGTGATTATAGAATGGTAGTCATAGCTCTAAGCTTTAATCTAGAGTTCCAAACTCTTATTAATTGTTCCATGTCCAACATGAACATCTTTGACCTAATTAACAAGAATATTGTGTTTATACTTCCAAAGCATCATAGCACAATTTATTAGCCTTATTTCAACTTAAAGCTATGTAATCATGCATCCAATACATAATTCATCACTATATGTCTCACTAATGAAAAACTCATTAATGAAAAACATAACTTAAGAGAAGTTCAAACTTACCTAGTAAGCTTGATGCAAGATCCAATCTACTTCTCTTTTGTTGAAATGGTTGGAGAACTTCCAAGGTTTGCATATTTGACTCCAATATCCAATCGTGATTCCAATGTTAGCACGCTCTTGTCCAAGATCCAATCTTGATTTCTCATATATGAAATTTTATAGAGACCTCACAAAGCTTCTCTAAATAATTCTCTAACTTAGGCTAATTTCTCCAAGAATTGTTTGTATTTAGCTTTCTCAAGATTAATTAAAACCTTCCTAAAGCTTGCTATTTATAGAAAAAATTAGGTAATTTTTAATTAATAAAAGTTTTAATCAACTTTTATGTGGGCTTAATCTAATTATTCCAAATATGTATGATTATGTGTGACTAATCACATTTGTCTACCATTTTGATTTAATCCAATTAAATCAAGAGAAAACTTAATTAATGGATTAGTTACATGTCTACCACTTTGATTTAATCCAATTACATCAAGCCAAAAATACATATAATTACATACTTACAATTACATAATATCCTCAAATGGTAGAGGTAATTATGAAATTATGATAAAACCCTTGTGTAAATATTGAATTAATCCAAATAATCCAATTAGGTCAAAGTAAATAATCAATGTTATCCAATAATACTTGATTATCTTAATTGATAATTATAATATCGAATATTATCTTTTATCAAAATTAATCGGTTACCCAAGTGCTCAACGAGTACACTTCATATTTGGACTTTCTAAGTTCAGACACGTTCGTCATATAAGCCTAGCTAATATGTACACAATTCAGCCACCTTTGAATTCGAGAATAACACGAACGACCTTTCCGAACTATACAAGTCGAGGTCATCACATATGTTTAACAATCCCTCCGTCATAGGCTAACCGAGTTGTGCTTAGGAAATATAGAATACACCATCAAGTTTCCGAGGCACACATCTCATGTCAATATGTCCACGATTCTTTACAACTGATGCGATCCACCATAGGTGTCGACTTCGGCCAAAGTTTTAAGAATCATGACTTACTTATATGGATACCTAAACCCTTTATGGTACACATACGGGTCGACTGATTATATCTTGATTCGCACTTAATTAATGAGTACATCGGTCCACACCCAACGAGCATCTAGAGGCCAGACCATGAAAGGTTTCTGACATACATGGCATCAAAGTGTGGAGGATCTCACACAAAATCAATGCTATCCTATTGTCAAATGATTATATATGCTACTCGACTCGAGGAGATTTCTATTGACGGTGGTGTGTACTTCCAATTATTAGGAATCACATATGAGTCATTCAGTATTCGGTCCAACCAATACCCACACGTCTATACGAGCTTTCAAAGCTCATGGTACATCGGGTTAAATCATTGGAACTCCAATTCGAATATACAAAATGTGCTAGTCTTTTAGGTTATAGGAATTCGACCGTATTCCAAAACCAACGACTATGAATATTTACATTTAAGAATAGTTTACAATAGAAATACTTATCCCGATGTCAGACCATATAGTGTCCAGTATTACTACAAGATTATTCTAAAGTCAATGTCATTCTTAGCATATTTATACATCAATCTAATATGCATAATGACAATGCCATTAATAAGGTATGAAATGAAAATATAGTTATTTTATTAATAAATAATAAAATGTACAATACATCAATCAGATTGGCACTTCAAGCACCAACTCCAACACTTACGACTTCTTAGCCTTCGACAGCTGAGCTCAAAGTTGAGCATTCCTCTTGTCCAAGTCATGATATGCTTCGTCAAAGTAGTGATAGTCTTCTGGAAGTGGAGGTTTGCCTCGAACATTTGAAAAAAACAAAAGTCAGAGCCATCGAAGAAATATTCAAGTAAAATTCATAAGGCAATGAACAACTGGGTACCTCATAACTCTGAGTAACACAAAACTTAGACATTTCCACCACTCTCATACTCTCTAACCGCTTCTCGTCCTTCTCAAGAAATAGATTTCCAGCAAAACTCTCCAGGACACTAGGGTCGGAGAAGACATACTTGCTCATTGGAACATTCACATTCACAAAATCAAGGTTCTTCTATAAGGCTTCAAATACCTTCCTCTTTCTTGAGTCCTCATGAGTACGTGGACTGGGGTCTCATGAGTCTTCTTCTCGGTGGAACTACTTGCAGCCAACTTGCCTTTAGCCTACTTGGCCCTTCTTCGAGCCGAGACCTCAAATAAGTTAGGAAGTACGTATCCACCTGACATGAGTTCTTCTGCCAAAATAACTTCTCTTGGTATCAATGGCTCGACGAATATTGACTGAAACCCAAGTTTTCCCATCGATAAACAAGAGATAAATGTTGCACTCAAATAAAATATTAGAGCTAAAGAGATACCTTACTGAACTTCAAGAACGACTCTCCAAATAAGACTTACTCTGAGCCGACTTTCCTATAACAGATAGCGCCAACTTCTATTGTTCTCAGGTATTTCGAGTATACACTTGATCCTCGCCTCAACTATAAATCCAGGCTCAACGATTATGTTCAGCAATGTACCTACAAAAAATGTAACATTACCAATAAGCCAACCAAGAACCAAACGATCATAAAAGGAACCTCACTCATATTAAGCAGCCCAGTGAAAATGGATCTTCTCAGACCCAGCCGACCCAAAAATGGCTTCATCAATAGCAAAATAGAAACTATCATGCTAGTTGCCCCTATCGTATGTGGTTAGACCAGTCATAAGATGTTCCCTCACTGGCCTCAAGAATATGTGGTATCGACCTATTCTCCGAAATATGCTCCTTCAAGTAATATGAGTACAGAATGCCGACGCATTTAAAGGGGACCCTAAGGGAATGAGTCAAACACTCAATTGACTAAAGAATTCTCCATGTATTTGGCATCAGTTATGAGAGCATGATCCCAGAGTCTTCCAATACTTTCCAAGCTAGACTAGGAATGGCGAAACATAAACCATCTCTGAAGGAAAGCTCATAGAAGTCCATTCATCCAAGTACAACCCATTCGATCCTCT